>JASTWK010000927.1:0-64658 GCA_030770225.1 Temnothorax unifasciatus | reverse complement strand
TAATTATTCTGTAGCCTATGGACAAATTCTTTTTATCGATCGATGCCGCGATTATCTCCGAAGCAGATTTTGCCTTGAGGAAGACCAAGTAAGGTCGAAACGTCGGCTAAGAATAAAACGTAATATATGTAAACGTGAAAAATTTATTAACACCCAATTCATGCTCGTAATACAGGCCGTATCCAGTGATTAGATTTGCTTCAAACGAGCGGCAATAACATTATTATATTATTGTTGATATACGCTGGCCTCACAATGCGTAATAGAGTTAGCATTAATTTTATTTTTTATACGTTTGGAGCTCATACGTCACGACTGTTGAAACAATGGATTGATTCCAACTACAAATTGATTAAGAACAGAGCGAAGCTAAGATTTTTAACTCAATGTATGAACCACAATGTACTCCCGTCGCATCTCACAAATATGTTTAGAAATCGAATTGCGCTACTACATTATAAGTCCATACGGAGAGCGGATAGATTGTTGCACAAATTCGGAATTGAATCCCTCAAAATAGAAATATTTGACCTCCACAGGAAAGAGGATTACTTACGCAAGAAACTCACTTCCCTCTCACACTTCCTTTACAGCTCTCTTCCCACTTACATCTGGAATAAAATAACGTCACAACATGCAATTACATTTCGTAACTTTTACATCAGAGTAGAAAACGAACACAAGGAGAAATATGAGTGGCTTTCGGAACGCCACAGAATTAAGTTTTTTAATACAATTAAACCAATAGAATTTTCAGTAAAAACGGAGCACAATGAAAAAATTAACTCGATTAAATTTGGAACACCCACTTCAATAGGGGATGTAAACGTATTCGTGGATCCTTTACAATTCCTACAAAAAACGACTAATTACAATTTTGAAGCAATAAACAAAAAATGGTTTATCAATCTCTCGAGCTTGGACATTCCCACGAATGTCTCTTCCCTTTTACAACTAGGGGGTAAATTCAGTCTCCCGTTCTCGGTCAACATAAAAAAATCTATCCATGAATTTATCAAAGACCTAGAGGGTAATGACAGGAGAGATATCATTGACAATAAGACAAAAATACGTAACGTAGCAATCACACAGTTTTCTAAAATATTAAACAACAGAATTCACAACAGCCCTATTGAACACAGTATAATCAATGCATACAAATCATCGATCCATTTCCAAAAAACTAACCCGAACATCATTTTTACCAGAGCGGATAAGGGGAATGCGACGGTGGCTTTGGATAAAGAGGAGTACATCCAAAAAATGGAATCCATGCTTAGTGACAGGGACACATATTCCATCATTAAAAAGGATCCCGTTACTAAAATTGAAAAGGATTTGAACAATATGCTGAAAGATTGGCTGAAAAAAGAATACATTTCCAAAAAAGAATATTGGTCTTTGCATTCGAGTGACTCCTCCCTCCCTAAAGCCTACGGACTCCCAAAAATTCACAAGAACAATAACCCCCTGAGGATAATTGTATCATCGGTTAACACAGCTCTTTACCCAATTGCATCCTATTTACAAAAAATTCTCTCTGAAAGCCTCCCGAAGGCCAAGAGTCACGTGAACAATAGTTTCGATTTGTGCAATGATCTCTCTTCGATCACACTGGACGATTCAGAGATATTGATGTCGCTCGACGTGGTATCACTATTTACAAATGTTCCCTTAGATCTGGTAATCGATGGCATAAAAAGAAGATGGAGGCACATCAGAAGAAAAACAAAATTACCACGTAAAGAATTTATCTTAGCAATAGAATTTATTCTCACCTCCACTTTCTTTACTTTTAACAATATTATATATAAACAGACATTTGGATCTCCCATGGGCTCACCCCTGTCTCCCGACACAGCAGATATAGTCATGCAGGACCTTGAGGAGAAGGTGCTCAAATCACTCAACTTTCGAATTCCACTTTACCGGCGTTACGTAGACGACATATTACTTGCAGCACCAAGGACAAGCATTGCCGACATTTTGGATAGTTTCAATAAACATCATGAGAGACTTAAATTCACGATTGAATATGAGGAAAATAGATCCCTCAGCTTTTTAGATTTGAAACTAATTGTTAGCAATAACAAGATTATCACAGACTGGTTCCACAAAAAAACCTTTTCAGGCAGATGCTTGTCTTACTTCTCAAGTCATCCTTTACAACAAAAAGTAGGAACGATATATAGTCTCGTGGACAGAGCCATGCTACTCTCTCATCCTCAGTTTTTCGAAAAAAATCTAACGTTTATTGTCGACACTTTATTGGACAACGGGTATCCGGTGGACCTAATATTCAGACAAATTAATCTGAGAATTAAAAAACTTCAGTTCAATAAACGGAAGACGGCGGATGAGAGCAATGGGGATGAAAACGATGACACAGGGGAAAAAAAGAAATACATCGCTCTTCCGTACTTAAAATCTGCTTCGGAGATAATCGCGGCATCGATCGATAAAAAGAATTTGTCCATAGGCTACAGAATAATTAACAAATTGAATAATTTAGTTAGGGTCCAAAAGGACAGAAACCCCCACTTTAAGAACAATAACGTCATTTATAAAATATGCTGCAAAGATTGCAATGCGTCATACGTGGGCCAGACAAAGAGACAGCTAAATACCAGACTAAGGGAGCACAAATATAATGTCAATTTAGAACCGTCCAAACATTCGGTTGTCTCGGAACACATCAACGCTTTTAATCATTCATTTAACTGGGAGAACACACGAATCCTAGATCATGAGGACAATTATCAAAAAAGAATCATCTCTGAGATGATCCACATAAAGGAACAGACCAACGGAATCAACTTAAATAAAGATACCGAATCGTTGGACGGGGCATATTCTGACGTTCTAAGCGAACTATCTAAGTATAAACATAAACATATGCCGAGCCTACCACACGCTCAGCCCTCGCATTAACAGTACGTCCTCAGTACGAAACACACGGGTTTGAAAATACGCTCGTTAAAACATAAGAACCGTCATCGCGACCACTTATGTAAGTCTTCATCGCTTAATTACAATACCATCCATATAATTGACTACTTCCATTTGAAATATAGTTGCCACTAAGATTGGCCGCGTGAATAAAAGTCGAATTCACTCCCATGAAACATGACGAACAACGATAAACATAGACGCTGCGTGTATGCATCCAGAACCTCGGGAGGAACACAGACAAGATACAATTCGTGCCTACGGATGACTGCGTATGCGAGGGAGATAACGGACGAATGTAAAAAACTGTAAGAATGCAATCTGCAACTTGTATTGTGCAACTAACGACAACGTATTTCGAACGCGACGCGACATTAATATTACAAATGTTTCGCATCAACGACGATGACTATTCAAATTTAATATTTTTCTTATGTGAGCTCCAATAGATTTTAATTTTTGCCTTGAGGAAGACCAAGTAAGGTCGAAACGTCGGCTAAGAATAAAACGTAATATATGTAAACGTGAAAAATTTATTAACACCCAATTCATGCTCGTAATACAGGCCGTATCCAGTGATTAGATTTGCTTCAAACGAGCGGCAATAACATTATTAATTTATAATTTGTTTAACGAAATATCATTTTATTTATATGAAGATGATGAAGAAGATATCGCATTATGTATCATTAGTCAAATTACAAACAGAGTAAATCGGATAAAAACGCCTAAAATTGAAGGTTACGTAGAAAGAATTGTCCCATCACTTACTGCCCTAGAATTCAAAAGTCATTTCAGGTAAAGTCGCAAGTAAAATTTTTCTTATCTCATAAAAAAGGAAGCTTGAAAACAATTATGTAACAGTGATAATTATATGTTTTATTGCCAATTTTTTAGTCAGATCTATTATTAAATCAGTACAAGAGTCATTATTAAACATGTAGATACATAAGAGATAACATTTCATCGGCAGTATGAAAAAATAAATGTGATCAGATATAATTATTACAGATATAATTATTATTGATAAAAATTGTTAATAATACAAATCATTATCGCTACTACAGCTGTTTCCAAGTTTTTTCCTTTTACTTTATTTTCAAGTTTGAAACAATGATAATATGAATATTTATAATAGTAAAAAAAATTATTTTTTACTATTTTACTATTTTTTATTTTTAGAATGTATCCAACAACATTTGAATTTCTCTTAGCTGAAATTGCAGAACAACTAAAAAGGATTACAGATGGTAATCAAATGATTACGCCAGAAAAGCAAGTTTTAGTTACTTTATGGCGTATGGCAACACCAGATTCATATAGGTATATAAATTATCGTATTTATATTGTTAATAACTTATTTAGAGTCACCGCACAAGCTTTTCCATAACGCGTTACGTTACCTTAAGTAATGAACTTAAGCTTAAATTTGTATGTAATCTTAAACTTCAACGCACAAAGAAATCCATAACGTAAAGAAGATCTTTCTTTCAAGAAAAGTCTTCCTTGTGTTACGGATTTCTTTGTGCGTCGACATAAGTTTATTTTTAAGTTAACATAACGTGTTATGGACATTTTTGTGTGGAGACTCTTAGTCAATTTGTCAATTTAAATCATAATATTTTTTCAGATCAATACATACTAGATTTGGGATAGGAAAAGCTACATCTATAAGAGCAGTACAACGAGTTACCCAAGTATTATGTAGACTTGCTCCAAGATTCATACAGTGGCCAACAGGAAGAAGACTTGAAGAAATTAAGCAAGGTTTCTCGGAAGCTAATGGCTTTCCCGGGATTATTGGTGCAATCGATGGCACATTTATTACTATACCAGCTCCTAAGGAAAATCCGGAAGCTTATGTAAACAGAAAAGGGCACCATTCTATACAAGCCCAGGTTTGTTATTTTTAATTTTAAAACTGCTTTTAATTTTAAAATTTATTATTTGTAAAGAATTGAGTATAATCATTTTTTTGTTACAGGTGGTTTGTGATAATATGCGTCTTTTCACTCACGTATATGTGGGAAACGTAGGATCCGTGCACGATGCTAGGGTCTTCAGATTATCAGCTTTACAAGATTACGTTTCTGATCCAACAAAATTTCCAGATGATAGCCATCTGATAGGGGATGCTGCTTATCCGCTTTTGAAACAGTTAATGGTGCCCTATACAGATAATGGTCACCTTACACAAAGACAAAAGAATTATAATTTCTGTCTCTCTTCTTCACGTATGGTGATAGAAAGAGCTATCGGACTGCTTAAAGAACGTTGGTGGAGTCTTCTGCAATATTTGGCAATGGGATTAATTGAAAATATTCCTTATCACGTTTTAGCATGTTGTGTGTTGCACAATATCTGTTTAATGAAAAATGATGATTTTGAAATATTAATGTCAGATAGCACAGAAGCAGTAATACATCCTGAAGAAATTCAGAAATGCAATAGAGATAAAGCCGAAGCTAAAAGAAACTATATATGTGCAACACTTCGCATGAGAAATGTATGAATGAAACATGAGAATGCTTTTTTATAATAAAGAAAATATTGGATGATTCTTAAGAATGTTAAATTATCAATATATATATATATATATTGAGTCCTTTCACTCCTCGTGGGAGCATAGGGCCTCTACGAAGGCTCTCCAGCGCGTCTTATTGGCCGCTAGATACTTGACTTGATTCCAGCTTTTGCTGTTGTCCTCTGCTTCCTTCAATACAGCTCTCCTCCACGTCATTTTTGGCCGTCCTCGACTTCTTGTCCCCTGGGGGTTCCATTCCAGCGAGTGTCGATTAATGTCCCCTTCTGGTTTCCGTAAGGTGTGACTGATCCACCTCCATTTGCGTTTTTTAATTTCTTGACGGACTTCATGTGTGCTTGTACGTGCCCAAAGATCTTTATTAGAAATTCTATTCGGCCAGAAGATCTTCAGTATTCTGTGTAAGCACCGATTCACAAAAACCTGCAGCGAGTGTGTTATCCCGGCCGTTGTTTTCCAAGTCTCGCAGCCGTAAAGCAGAACTGATTTCACGTTGGATTTGAAGATCCTCAGTTTGGTGTTTGTTGTGTAGTGAGCGGAAGACCAGACGTTTCTAAGTATTGCAAATGCCTGTCTGGCCTTCTTTATTCGCGCTGCAACGTCCGCTTCTGCTCCACCGCTTGCAGTGATGATGCTTCCCAGATAACAAAATTCAGTTACTTCTTTAATTGACTCGGTTCCTATTGTGAAGTCCCTGGCGTTTCTTGTCCCTAGACGCATGCTGTTTGTCTTCCGGATGTTAATTTGGAGACCCGCT
The DNA here is from genome assembly GCA_030770225.1 of Temnothorax unifasciatus. NCBI lineage: Eukaryota > Metazoa > Arthropoda > Insecta > Hymenoptera > Formicidae > Temnothorax > Temnothorax unifasciatus. The sequence continues at coordinate 58,410 of JASTWK010000927.1, read as the reverse complement.
TCGTCTGCAAGTGCGGCCAAGTCTCGTAGTTTATTTTGCATGTCGTCGTAGGTGTGTGCCAGAAGACAGATGTCATCCGCGTAGTCCAGATCTTCAAGTCTTTTCCTAAAATTCCATGTTATACCTCTTGGGGTGTTCTCTAGTTTACCCATGATGTAATCTAAGACAATGATAAACAGGAGAGGAGACAGTACACAGCCCTGTTTAACTCCGGATGGTACATCGAATTCGCCGCCCAGTACGCCCTTACGTACAACGTGTGATGTGGTATCCCTGTACAGTGCTTTTATAAGTTTTATGATCTTAAATGGGACGCCTTTCTTCTCCAATACTGTCCACATATACGGATGTCTTAAGCTATCAAACGCTCTTTGGAAGTCCACGAATACTAAGTACAGAGGCGAATTCCACTCCTGGGATTGTTCAATGATTATGCGCAGGGTGTTAATATGGTCAACACATGACCTGTTTGGCCGAAATCCTGCTTGTTCACCTCGCAGCGTGGGTTCCATCACGCTCGACAGCCTTTGGAAAAGAATGTATGCGAAGATTTTGTTTATGGTTGTTAAGAGTGTTATTCCTCTCCAGTTTTCACATTGTCTGAGGTCACCTTTTTTTGGAAGTTTAATTATTGCTCCTACTTTCCATTCTTTTGGTAGGTCTTCTGCTGTCCAAACGTCCGTGAGCAGGGGATGAATCAACCGCGCCGAGACCGACAGATCAGCCATGAAAAATTCCGCTGGGATACCATCTATGCCTGGGGATTTACCGTATTTCAATTTCTTTATTGCATTTTTAATTTCGGATATAGTTGGGGGGTCCGTTTTTATTTTTAACTCCGGCATGCTCCCGGTACGATGTTGCGGTACAGGAATATTCCCATATTGACCGCCCGCGCCTTGCTCGTCACGGCTAAAAACCCCCCGAAAGTACTCCGTCCATCTGGCAAGTTGTCCATCTCTCGAGGTTATGAGGGTGCCGTCCGTTGAGCTAATTGGAGAAGAGCTATTATAGCTCTTACCTGCCAGCCTTCTGGTAAGTTGGTAAAGTTCCCTCATATTATTGGATTCAGCCGCTGCCTGGGCTTGGTCGGCTAGTTTATTTGCCCAGTTTCTACGATCTCTTCTGGCACTCCTTTTTACAGCTTTGTTGGCTTCCTGATGTTGTCTGCTCAATACTGTTTTTTCCTCGACAGTTGTTGCCATATTTAAACGGGCTTTGAATTTTTTCCGCTCGTTTACTTTTTGCCACGTGGCGTCAGAAATCCAATCCTCTTTCGAGATTTGCCTAACAATAAAACCTACCACCTCTTCCCCCGCTCTTCCAAAGGCTACCTTCAAGTGTAACCAATCCGTACTTGGGTCTTGTTGGTGCGGGCTTGGGATTGACTCTTCTAACACCTGCACAAATCTCTCTTTTACCTCAGGTTGTTTTAGTCTTTCAGCTTGGAATTTTTTGGGCATGTTCAAATCCTCTCTTGGACGTATTGCGCATAGTTTTATCCTGATGCCTGCTTCTACAAGGTAGTGATCTGTTGCTAGATCGGCCCCTCGCCGACTGCGTACGTCCAAGAGTGATCGTCTCCAGGTTTTGCTGATGAGAATATGATCTATTTGATTTTGTGTGCGTTGGTCAGGCGACGTCCAAGTCATTTTGTGTATTTCTTTATGAGAAAATACTGTTCCACCTATAATTAGGTTAAAAGATGCACATACCTCGATCAGTCGCTCACCATTGTCATTTCTAATCCCTAGTCCATGCTTGCCCATTATTCGTTCTTGATTTGTGTTGTCCGTCCCAACTTTAGCATTAAAGTCCCCCATTACTATTATAATGTCCGCCTTGTTCACCTTCCTTAGTGTCTCGCTGAGTTGGTCATAGAACTGGTCCTTGCACTCTACTTCAGCAACCTCAGTTGGTGCATAACATTGTAAGAGCGTGACATGTCTGGCCTTTCCTCTGAAGCGAGCCGCAATAATCCTGTCAGAGATTGGCTGCCATTCCAGAAGGGATTTCTTGCTCTTCCTGCTCAGGATTACAGCAACCCCGCTGGAGCTTGGTGCGCCTTGAGGTTTTCCGGAATATATTAATAATTTACCGTCAGTTGTTGTTTTTTCACCAGCGTTCGGCCACCTTACTTCAGTCAGTCCTAAGATATCGAGTTTGTATGCGTCCATCTCCTTGCATACTTGTGCTAGACGTGAGGGTTCGAGCATTGTCCTAATGTTCCATGTTCCTAGCCTTGTCCGATGTTTCATATCAAATGTCGTCAACCTCAAATCCGTCCGGTCTCTCTTCGTATTGGTTTCGGTAATATTTGAATTTAAGGTGAACGGGTTATTAGCCCATTGCACCCGATCTCACTGGTGGGGCTGCCACCTTACAGCTGGTGAGAGCAGCTAGGTTTTTCTGTTGGGGTTTTCCTTCCCTTAGCCGAAAAGGTCCCGTTTTGTGGCGCCGGACATTCGCCATCACCCCCCTCCGTTAGCTGCAGCTAGGCTGCACCCAAGGGACACGCGACTATCACTATCACTAGGAATGTGAAGTCTTCGTGGACGTGGAGGTAGGATTTGCTGGTATTGTCAGAGAGTTTGACGTGGGCGTTACTCTAAATTTGTAAGGTTGCATATTCGACATCTGCAACCTCAAAGAGACCCTAGAGCCAGCCTTGACCCCCAAATTATCAATAAAAGTCATATTATTTAATTATAAGATTGCATTTTATTTAATATTGAACTTCGACAACTGTCGATAAGAGATACAGAATATGGCCTTAAGTAACATTTCTTTATAAAAAGAAATAAAATAGGAACGACAATTCTTCATAACATATTATTACTCTAAATCTAAATTATTTGTATTATTATTTGGAAGAACACAGTCTACAGTGACGTCTTACTAAAATCAATAAACGTGTTAACTAAATTTAAAAGAAAAAAAATCACAGATGAAAATCCCTGAGAAAACTAGATCACTCGCTTGTTACTATTTGTTAGAATAACATATCATTACCTATTATTATTCTTATTACTCTAAATCTAAGTTATTTGTATTATTATTTGGAAGAACACAGTCTACATTGACGTCTCACTAAAATCAATAAACGTATTAACTAACGTCTTACTAAAATCAATAAATGTGTTAACTAAATTTAAAAGAAAATCACAGATTACTAAAATCAATAAACGTGTTAACTAAATTTAAAAGAAAATTACATTTGAAAATCCCTGAAAAAACTAGATCACTCGCTTCTTACTATTTGTTAGCAAGTTTTTCCAAAATATTTAACAGTCTATCTTGCCGTATCACAGCTTCGTCGTGCATTATTTTCCTTTCATTTTTATTATCCTTCATAATTGTGAGTATTTCTTGTAACACAGTGTCTTGAGTTACTTTCTGTTCTAAATTAAAAAGGAAAAAATAAATAATTAATAATGATATATTGATGATATATAAAAGAATATTAAATCCTAAATTTGTAATTTCTTTCATTTAAATATTACTAACTTTTATGTTTTCGACATTCCTCATTACTAGAAGTAGATTGTGAAGATAAAGCTATCACGATGTTACTGCTGTTGCTGCTGTTGCTATCACTAGGGCTAGCAGGAGACATGATACTTGAGGAATCTAAAGTTAAAATTGGCGTAACCCATGGTTTGTTTCTAAACATTTCATCCATGATCTACAAAAAATACAAATTAGAGCTTTCTTTACTTTATTTATATTTCAAATCTAAAGAATAAAATTATATACCTCAAAATAAGGCCAAGTCCGTTTGTTGTTTCCACTTTTGTTATTGTAATCTCTAACATTTTTATACGTTTTCTTTAATCCATTAAATTTGCTTTTGCATTGTTGTCCTGTGACATCGTACGCCTTTTCATTTAACTTGTTGGATATTATTTCCCAAAATTTCTTAACAGACACTTTTCCTGTATGTAATAAATTTTCGTGCTGTTTATATGTTGCTAAAAGTAATTTTATAGGTTCATCCGCCCATCTAAAACCATCTGAAAATAAATATTTGACATAGCTCCTGAGATTTGATTCTTAAAATCATAAAAAATTTTACATGCAAATGTAAGGCTGCAAATTTACTGACTGATGTATAATTTAAGATCTAAAAGGTATATACATACCATTACAGACTTCATTAAAATCAGATTGCATTTCTTGTTGTATAACATTATTACTGCTTTCTTCTGCTTTTACTTGTTCTAATAATTGAGTGCAATATACTAAATCTAAAAAAAAAGAAACCAAAGTTTAATTTTAATACACATTGAAAATCATAATCTTCCTGCATATAGCATTCCTAACCTTTGCTACTACCTGCATATTTCGTAAAAAGAATAGAATATTTAATATACTTTACCTTTTGAAGCACGATGATATTCTTCTTTACTCAGGTCAAATTCATAAATATTACCAGTTTCTTGGTCAGTTATTTGGTATAGCGGCATCTTGAAAGTTAACCCTTAAATGCCACACGGGGTCCAGAGGACCCCAACCAATTTTTAAATAGCTGCATGCTGTTCAAAAACTAACAGTTTAAATGGATTGCAAAAAATTCTAGAATTAAGTTTAAACATTTTAGAATGTATTCTCATTATAAAAAATTAACTTTTTGAGTGGCATTATGTTTAAAAAATTTTTTTTAAACATGTTCAAAAAAGAGGTGTGGCATTTAAGGGTTAACTGTCGCCTTCTTCTTCAGTTTTTTTCCTGGCACCTCCGCCACGAAACACGTCCGAACACGCTTACCACCAGTTCGCGAATGTTAACGGTTGCCGTGTGCCTGTGAAAATATTAACACGTCCGAACACGCTCGTCACCAGTTCGCGAATGTTAACGGTTGCCGTGTGCCTGTGAAAATATTAAATTTCCCGCCATATATCTTGAACGCTCCCGCTAACCCACCACTCACCTCTTGAGGTGAGGCAGTTGGAGCGAAACGAGATCGAAAACAATGACGTCAATGATGACGTATTATATCTGCTCAGAGCCATTTGAAGCGCCAAGTGGATCATCCATAGTGCCGCTACGAATGCTCTGTAGCGTTTGAAACGTCATCTGGACCGCAGCCTTAGACTGTGGCGGTCGGCTGTCCGCCATGGGCACGCGACGGTGCGCGCGCGACGCCGGCAGTATGACGGGAGGCGCGCGGCGCGGGCAGTAGCACGGTATTGATCGGTGCGAAGGTTCGGCGCGCGCCCGCTACGCGGCGCATCGCCAGCTAATTCACTCGTAAGGAAGATTCGACACCGATGCCTATATAAAGGGCAGCTCAGCGGGACTTCTCCAGTGATCTTCGAGTTCACCAGTCAGGGCGTGCTCATACCAGGGTCCCTGACATAACTCTTTTGATCAAGGTGTGCTCGCTACCAGGGCCCTTGACTCTTTTCAGACGGAGCGTGCTCTTCAAGGCCTCCGTCTGATACGGAGTGTGCTCGCTCTTCCTCTGGGCCTCCTTTATACCTGCTTTTGCAAGGCGTTAACTACACAGGCACACAAAAAAGAAAAAGTGTTTTGGCCGAGACACTACACTAGTGTATTCCCATGTATTTTTTCCCGCTGAATCCGAATCCGAAGTCAGAATTGTCGGATTGGCTCAAATTTATAAGAAATTTTGAGCAGTTTTTTGAGGTTTTCTCATAAATTTCAGCCAATCTGACAATTCTGACTTCAGATTCGGATTCAGCGGGAAAAATACATGGGAATACACTAGTGTAGTGTCTCGGCCAAAACATTTTTTTCTTTTTTTAATTTAAGGATACGTCATAAATTTGAGCCAATCTGACAATTCTGACTTCGGATTCGGATTCAGCGGGAAAAAATACATGGGAATACACTAGTGTAGTGTCTCGGCCAAAAAAAACTTTTTTTTTGTGTGCCTGTGCTATCTGCGGTAAGAGTCGTCAAACACCCTGCCGCGGAAAGGTCCCCTGGGTCGTTTACGACCCAGCCACCGGACGACACCGAGACCAAGGCGCTGCCTTGTCCAATTCCGAATCCGATTCCTGGGGCCACTACGAAAGATCCATTCCTGATCTCCAAGGTGGAGACTTTCCTCCCGTGAAAGCTACACCTCATCGACCGACCAAACCCGAGTACCACGCATCCAGATCCAACCTGAGCGCTCTGTAGTAACGCTCATATTAGCCTCGTCTACAGGACTCCTCTACGATCTCGGCCTCCTCGAATCAGACTGTTCGGGACAAATAATACGCAACACACCACATTAACACTACACTTCGATCTCCTACACAATCGCACGTCCACGTATTCGTATTCACCAAAGAACATATTTACAATATAATTATGTCGTATTCAACGACATAATTATATTGTAAATAGAGCATGAATAAATAGAGCGAGATTTTACCTAATTAAAAGAATCGTTATTGTGGGAACCGACGCACCTTCACCTGATATACTACCCCTACAGACCAGCCGTTGGCGCTGAGCACTAAGTTCCGTCACCTGATCGTCTACGAATTAGTTGCTCGCATGATTATAGTATTAAAATAATTCTCAGACATTGTACTTTAAAAGAATATCACGATTCGAATTTAGTGCTAGCTGCATAGCATTAAAATTAATTAATTAATCAATGGAGCGCGCGCACAGCACTCTGTAATTTGTTACAAAATCGTCAAAGAATTAGGTGCTCGCATGATTATGGTTCCAAAATAATCTTGAGACATTATACTTTAAGAAAATACCACGATTTGAATTTAGTGCTAGCTGCATAGGGTTGAAATTAATTAGTTTATCCATGGAGCGCGGTGCGCTTCGAATCAACAATTCGAATTACAAACTTTATAGCACTGCGCGCGCGCTCCACGGATAAATTAATTAATTTCAACACTATACAGCTAGCACTAAATTCGAATCGTGATATTTTTTTAAAGTAAAATGTCTCAGGATTATTTTGGGACTATAATCACGTGAGTACCTAATTCTTTGACGATTTTGTAATTATAGATCGCTGCGCGCGCGCTCCATGAGTTAATTAATTAATTTCAACCCTATGCAGCTAGCACTAAATTCAAATCGTAGTATTTTTTTTAAGTAGGGAAGACCGGGGCTAAACCGTCTGGTTTTTTTGGTGCCGATTTTTAACAACAAAATAAATAATTGTAGTTAAATGTGGTATACCACTGTAAAGAGTGAACCTTTAGCTACAAAATTTATATAGGAAATTTTTGTCTACGTCGCTTTGTTTAACCGGTATAGAGTAAAAACGACAACGGTGGAAAAATTGAAATCTCAAAAATGCCGGGGTTAAACCGTCTATCCCCCCCGGAGTAAATCCGTTTGCACTGCATTTTCAATACATATACGTAGGGGAGACCGGGGCTAAACCGCCAGTTTTTTTTGGTGCCGATTTTTAACAATAAAATAAATAATTTTAGTTAAATGTGGTATACCACTGTAAAGAATAAAACTTTAGCTACAAAATTTATATAGGAAATTTTTATTTATGTTGCTTTGTTTAACCGGTATAGAGCAAAAACGACAACGGTGGAAAAATTGAAATCTCAAAAATGCCGGGGTTGAACCGCCACCCCTCCGGGGCTAATCCGCCACACTGCATTTTCAATACATATACGTACATGTAATCCTGAAAAATGATAGGATACATTTTAATAATTGTTTTTTAAAAGAAAAATATAAAAATTTATTAAAAATTTTTATGCAAAACATTTTTTTTACTTATTCCATAAAACAATTTAGGCACGTGAATACAGATCCTGACAAGCGCACGCATGTGTTGTGTGCCCTACGCTCGCACGCAATGCATTGTTTCTTATATGCTCTGTTTATTGTCAACTTCTCTGGGCACACGTAGCACGTATTATCCAAGTCTTCGTCAGAATCCGACCGCTGCTGCTTTTTTGATTTCGATTTACGCCCACTGCTCGTTGAAGGTTGCGGTTCTGTTTGTGTGGCATTTTTTTTATTTTATCTTTTCTCACCGCAAGAACTGCCTTCTTGAGTTGCTCCTTGTCGACGGCGTCCTCGCGCCAATTCCTCGACGCGCCGACACGTCGTCTGAATCGCTCCGTCAGGACCCAGGAAATCTGTGATTTACGTCGCTTTGTACGGAGCAACGACGACGACAACGACGGCCACGACCACCACCACGACGACGACGACGACCACCACCACCACCACCACTACAACGGCGGCGACAATGACGCCGAGACGATGCGGCGAACACTGGACGATGCGGTCACACGCGCGACTGTCACTGACACAACGACCAACAACGACGATCTACCGCGGCCGGGACAATCTACCGCGCGCGCGGCATGTCAACTCTTACGCGGAAATCGCGGGATCTCAGAGCCGTGACGTGCCTCGCCGTACCTCGCCGACGTGCCGTGAGCGCGAGCGATCTCGAAAACAACGGTCCGCCATCTTTTCGGTCGGCCAAAACACCCGTTTTGCAACGATACGTGCGTACCATTTTCCTCCTATACAAACTGACGCACGTGCAAGGGAAGACAGAATCACGCTCGAGGGAAACCTTGCGACCGCTCTCCCCACAGTCGGTCGTGCGTATGCGGGGATCGCCACACGTGGTCCTCGAGAGAGTCGCGGTGCCAGCGGGCACAACATGCGCCGGCGAAGCAGCGACGCCATTAGGGGACGAGCGCGTCCCGGGGACACCCGAAGCGTCGGTCGTAGGGGCGCCGGGGGATGAGACAATATCGGAATATAGGGGGAGCCCGGGGATACCCATCCAGCCCCCGATATTTTGGATCCCCGTACCAGAGGGTGACATTGAGCCATCCTCCGACGAGTTCCTGAGCCCGTCGAGCGGCGAAGCCGACGAGGATTAAGGAGGAGAGGGGACGAGGCGCGTGAAGCGCGACACCTAGAATAAGTTAGTCAATAAGAAAAATAAAGAAACCCAGTAGCTGTTAAGTTAGTTTATAAGACCGCCGCGATACGAGATTTTCTTTTCTATTTAGTTGCCTTATTTTCCGTTTCGGAATACATTTGAGTTGTCATGACAAGACCGCAAGAAACCAATTTCTTTTAGTTCGACGCTACGCGAAGCGTTAGTCCAGTTAGACACGCGGAAAAATGAAACGCGGCAATCTCCAGGAATAAAGGTCACGAACAGCCTTCCCAGCACCTGGGACACCCAGATACCAGGTCGGCGTCATCGTACGATCAACGACTTCCTAGTTCCCAAAGGGGACACCTTCCACAGGAAACAGGGTCAATAACGAACTCCCTGACACCTGGGACACGCAGCCAGAGGGTCGGCGTCAGCATCGGTACACGGGGTACCAAGTTCCCAACCAGAGCGTCTCACATGGGAAGAAAAGCTGGGGATCGCCTCACCAACACCTGGGGCACGCGACCACCGGGTCGGCGCCATCACCAGTCCAGGAGATCGCTAACTCCCCAGGGGAGCGTCACCCACGAGAACAAGGGTCGGAATCCAACTCCCCGACACCTAGGGCACGCGACCATAAGGTCGGCGTCATCCGCAGCCCGCGGGACAACTAACTCCCAGACGGGGCAGCATCCGCAGGGAACAAGGGCAAAAACCACTTGCCTGACACCTGGGGCAAGCGCCTATAAGGTCGGCGCCATTGCCAGATCACGTAGCCCCAAGATAGCCACGCAGACGTCTGCTACAAGGAAGAAGGCGGCAAATCACCCCTCCCGAACATGGGACACGCGGCCATAGGGTCGGCGTCAAGGTCCGACGTCCGAAATCTAACCCGGACGACTTCTGCGGGAAGTCGCCCCGGATTCAGCATCGGGGCCACCAGGGAGCCGGTGCGCACAGGTCGGCGTCAACGGCTGACAACCTCCAACACACCCGAAGACCTTCCACGGGGAAAAGACCCGGAGACGACATCAGGGACATCCCCGGAGGGATGCGCACGGGTCGCTGTCGACGGCGCGCGCGAAATAGAAAAGGTGAAAACCTGGTGCCGCGGCACCGAGAGGGGACATTGCGTAGAACGTACCGCGAGCGGAAAATTCCATCCGCGAGTACTGCGTAGGGCGTCACCGGGGAAGGGCGTGAACATCACGCGGCGCGCTATGGAATCGTAGCCAATAACAAGTTTTTGTCGAAAGAGAAAGTTGTGACGTCACGCCAATCGGCGAAAACAACCCGCGAGTGGGGGCAATATACCGCGGTGGGGAGCCAGCGCGAACCGCGCCACTCTTGGCAGTCTCTCGGGTATAGCCGTAGCGAACAGACGTGTCTCACTCCGCGCTCGTAATATACGCGTTATACTTTACAACCGAGTACTCCCGCGTACTGTCGCGTTAAATTATCTCGTTATACAACAGCGAGAGGCACTTAGCTGCCACTGCAATCGAGTGTTAGCAATAACGGCAAGTTGAAATTCGGATACTTAGTTAATTTCGAGAAGTACGTACCGAGTATACTACAACCGCGAACATCGTGTTACGCGGCTACGACGTATTGTGCGAACAGTGTTAACTATTGTATGCAACCACCGAATACTCCGGCGTTTATTGCGGACACGGACATTGTACGACCGAGTGACAAAAGATTGTGCGACTTATTGCGATTCGATATTGTGACGCATAAGTACGACGATTGTGAAACGGCTTGTAGTGCTGGAAGAATAAGCTACAATTAAAGAATTTATAATTCTTAATCAAGTCTCAATATTATTTACGTAATTACCCATACTCACCTGATACCTACCTTGTCCATCGGCGATGATCACGCGTGGTCCAACGACGATCTGGTATGGGATGTAAAGCGAGGATCCAGGGAAGTCAAGCAGCAGCGGTGATCCATCCGGGGCAGGAGCTGAAACAGAGAAAGAGTATTAGCGCGTAATTAGTGATAATTAGGTAGACATCTGGTGATCCGGTAGGCGATGTAAAGCGAGGATCCGGGGAGCCAAAGCAGCATCGACGGTCCATCCTGGGCGTCCATCTGAAACATAGAAATTATTATTAGTAAGGGATTCGAAGTCCTCCGACCTTCTCGGTGGTTAGAGGTTAAACCGAGTGGCGACCGTGAAAAGGGAAACCATAACGCGTCACCCGTACCTCCAAGTGACATCGTCCGGTCACAACCTAACCTGAAATCGCCGTGAGCTGAAGTCGTGCGCCCGGCGCGCCACAGTGACGAGACTGGCGAACCAGCCCCGGGTGCTTACTGGCGGATAAGCCCCAAACATAAGTTTCAGGTTTGATCGCCCACGAAATATTAGACATTAACGATAATGAAAAAACTACACTGGATTCGTGTTTAGCATGCATTACTCTTTATAATCACGTACCTCAAGATTTGGAGAGCAAATATTATTGCAGATATTACAATATTTCCACGCGCAGAAAATTTCACTTTCACCTTCCGAAAACACCTCGGTTTGCCCTCGTAAAAATCATAACACGGCAGGCAACCTGCCGAAACTCCGTTGGTCACATGGGTACCATAAGCAGTTTACAATGTTAATAGCTAGTTCGCACAATATACAGATTCCGAGATATTTGATTTGGCGGTTCAACCCCGTTGGTGGTTTAGTCCCGGTTCCCCTACATCTAATACTGAAAAAATAATAGAATACATTTTAATAGTTGTTTTTTAAGAAAAAAATATAAAAATTTATTTAAAATTTTTATGCATTATTAAAAAATAATTGTTTTGCCTATTTCATAAAACAATTTAGGCACGTGAATACAGATCCTGACGAGCGCACGCATGTGTTGTGCGCCCTACGCTCGCATGCAATGCACTGTTTTCCACATGCTCTGTTTATTGTCAACTTCTCTGAGCACACGCAGCACGTATTATCCAAGTCTTCGTCAAAATCCGACCGCTGCTGCTTCTTTGATTTCGATTTATGTCCACTGCTCGTCGAAGGCTGCGGTTCTGTTTGTGTGGCATTTGTTTTATTTTATTTTTTCTCACCGCAAGAACTGCCTTCTTGAGTTGCTCCTTGTCGACGGGAATCGACGGCGTCCTCGCGCCGATTTCTCGATGCGCCGACACATCGTCGGAATCGCTCCGTCAGGACCCAGGAAATCTGTGATTTACGTCGCTTTTTACGGAGCGACGACGACGACGACGACGACGACGACGACGACGACGACGACGATGCGGTGAACACTGGACGATGCGGTTGCATCGACTGTCACTGACACAGCGACCAACAACGACGATCTATCGCTGCCGGGACGATCTACCGCGCGCGCGGCATGTCAACTCTCGCGCAGAAATTGCGGGATCTCAGAGCCGTGCCGTGCCTTGCCGTACCTCGCCGACGTGCCGTGAGCGCGAGCGATCTCGAAAACGGTTCGCCATCTTTTCGGTCGGCCAAAACACCCGTTTTGCGACCATTTTCCTCCTATACAAACTGACGCACGTACAAAGGAAAACAGAATCACGCTCGAGGGAAACCTTGAAACCGCCTTCGAAAATTCAGACAGTTCTATCTGCGTCTGACGTCCCAGTAACCACAGCAGCAATGTCCAGGAGACCGAGCCATGGTGCAGTGACTCGTGAGGCGACGCTAGGACGGGAACATGTAAAAACCAAAGCGGAATTAAAACCTATAGAATCCCATGTTCGTACTTCCACTCCTATCCAAGAGAGAAATCCCGAAGATACGAGTTTCGATGCAGATGTAACCATACCATTGGACAGCAGCGATGAGACGCCGCCGGACGTTGAACAGCTGATCGCCAGCAGTCAGCTGGTAACGCAGCCAGAAGGAGAGAGCCAACTTGACAGCCAGAAGCCAGACTAGAGGTTGGTGACCTGGAAACAGATACAAAAACATTTCAGTACAAAAAAGTAGATACGTTATGTAATACTTACCTGAGTGTGATGATTAGTCATTAGAAGTATATTTTATATTCATAAATATTAATACTCTTCCAAACGAGTCATTTTAGAATTAACTTTATAGAGTTTGACATTTAAATACATAAGGTTATGTTTTGATACAAAAATATACATTGCGTTAGATTGTAAGCCGATAGCGATAATGACACATGACAAGGTTCACTTTGATAGATATATGTCTACCGAGAGAGGCATACTATTATTTTATGTTATATTCACGAAAGAGATAATCTCGCAAATGTTATATTTTATTCTTATATTTTAAGTTTATTGGAGTTAGCAATATAGCTCTGAGACATATGTTGATGATAGGATCGAATTTTAACATAATATTGTAAGAATGATAAAAATGTGATATTAAGGATAAGAATGACTTACCTGTGATCCTTAGACATCAATTAAGCTTATTTGATTGATTTTACATTGATTTTTAGTTTATTTACATTTCGGAGTAAAATTCTTTTTTTACATAAATATCTGAAATAAACGATGGATTTGTGTTCTCAGCGACCCAAGGAACACACCCATAAGGTTTGTTTATTTAAAAGTGCGTTAATTAACTTTGGCACACGTTTAGGCCTAATTGTTAAATAATGGTCCGATTGCGATGCAAAGCGATTCAATCGTTTAGTTAGAGCCTAGAGAACCCGAATATGACGTAAAATGGGGAAAAACACCCTTATTTCAAGTTTTCACCCTTTAGGGGTAACTTCTTTATTTATGAAGCGATTTTTATTTTTTAAGTCTTAAACACTTTGTTTGGTCCTAGAGAAGCGACCTATGCGATAAAAATTCGATATTTTCCATAAATACGAGTTTTCACCTGAACAGGTGCACTTTTGTAATTAACGTCCGATCGACGTAAGAAGGGTATTAAATTGTTCAGAGTGACCCGCAGAAGCCACCCATATGATTTGTTTGCTAAATTTCTCATTATTTCAATTTGTTGATTAAGAGGGTGAAATTTGTAATTAAGCTGAATTATATGATAATTCAACGTTATGTACATACGTGTTCCTAGTGACACCTGGAAAGAGAATCTGAGATGACTTTTGCAAATTTCACAATATTTAAAATTTTTATACCAAAGGGTTAAAACTCGTAATTATTAACTTTTTGCGTTTTTTATGATAGATTATTATTAAGAGGGCTTAATTAAACATGCCTGTGAAGAAAAAACTTTATTTTTCTCAAAATTACGAACTTTCACTAATTGATATGAAATTGTTAATTATCGAATATTCGCGTAATATTTCGATTGATTTAGACTCAGTAGGTCCTAAAGAGACTGAAAATATTGTTTGTTTATTAAAAAAGTCATTGTTTCAATAACTCATTAAAAAGGGTTAAAATTCGTAATTTACGTAATTATTTAATATATTCGTTCTTCGTACGTTCTCAGCAATGCGTTGGAACTGATTTTTATTTGCTTAAAGCGTTTTACAGTATTTTCATCTGAAAGATGAATATTATGATTTCGGGTAATTAATTATACTTACCTGTACTTACCTGTTGATTCCTACGATGTCCTACGATGAATGCAGCGTACCTGAAAATAAAGAGAGATATGATTAATAAAGGAAATGCGGATTACGGTAATTCGTGAATAATTATATTGTAATAACAGGGAAGGATTGCATTTGAAGGATAAATATGTAAAGGATTCAACAGGCATATTTTACATTAATATTTTACTTAAGGAAAAGATAAAATAACGGATTCATGTAGTTGCATGTCTTTCTGAGAAATTTAATTAAATTGTAGAAGCATTCGATGCAATATGATATCCTTGTAATTTGATATCCTTGAAGCCTTCAGTTTCAAGCGAAGTTTTCCGTTGTGCGTGTTCAGACAAGTCAGCTACATGATAGAGAGAGAAGGTAAATCCGTGCTACGAATCTAGCTCTGATTGGTTAGTGGAACCCTGGTGGGATCGTGCATTCGTACCAGGGTATATAAGGAGGCCTCTAGCCATCGGCCGAGGTCTTTCCCGAAAAGCAACAGGACAGTTCGCATCGTGCGGTCTTTCCGATCAAGGAGAATGCATCGCGTGTTCTTTGCGTAAAATACGTTGTTCCGCCGATACTCAGAATCTCAGGAAAAGAGAAGTTCGCGACATTGAATTATTGTAATTCGTTTGCGATAAGTAATTGCGTGCGTGAATTATCGTACGGGAAAGCACCCGAGTGACGCTCGAGAACCGTTTGAGTAGATTATTCTACTTTTTCCTCTGTACTTTGTATAAACATAGAATATATCTTGTTTTTGTTAATATAAAACAAAAAGATAAATAATTCATTTTAAATTCCTATCCGATATCCTCAATTCGATTACGCGACGCGAGTGCAAGTACGCAACGTTGGAAGACATCGTTTGCCGAAATCAATTACAAGCCAAGCAGCATATAAATTATATCGAAGGAAGGAAGGAAGAAAGCCTCTTGTCAATGCGATTGTGAGACCATTGCGTTCTGTGTTAACGCTATCCAAAACACAGTGGCGACCAAAATAATCATTCTATGTAAGTCCTTTACATCCCAGATCACAAGTTCGGTCACAACCTAACCTGAAATCGCCGTGAGCTGAAGTCGTGCGCCCGGCGCGCCACAGTGACGAGATTAGCCGGATTAGCCCCGGCTGCTTACAGACGGATTAGCCCTAAAAAGTTTCAGGTTTGATCGCCCACGAAATATTAAACATTAACGATAATGAAAAAACTACTGGATTCGTGTTCAGCATGCATTACTCTTTATAATCACGTACCTCGAGATTTGGAGAGCAAATATTATTGCAGATATCACAAAATTTCCACGTGCAGAAAATTTCACTTTCACCTTCCAAAAAAGCCCTTATTTTGTACTGTTACTTCTTTAATTCTTTGTAATTAAAATGATTTTTTGTAATATTATAATTTTGTTAAGAAGAATTAAGAAGCTAGTACCACTTGGGTTGGAATAGGAAGACCCTTGAATAAGAACACAAAGATACCACTTGTGTTTTATTTTTTAAAAGTAGTTGCACACAACAATTATTTTTTAAAGCAATATACATATTCTCTTTGCAATTGGCGCAATTTAATTTAAAGATTTTACATCTTTTTTTGAAATACATGTCACTTGAGTTAAGTAACATAATTTTATGAAAGAGAAATAAAGCTACCACTTAGGTTGTATTTTTGACAGCTAGGTCGGCTGCACGGAGGGCCGAGGGGGGCACACAGCCCCCTCCTCCCCCTCCGAGAGGAACGTCCAGTCGGGACGTGGCGCGGGGGGTGGGGGGTGGCGGACGAATCACCACGCTATCCGTCCTCCTCCCATCCAAACGCGCCGAGAGGGACATCCGCTGGGTTTTAGTCGGTAAAATCCGACACTCCCCTTGCCTCTCCCCGGAGGCAGGGGGGTCTTTCCCCTCCCATAAAGAGGGGGCTACCGGACCTTCGGGCCCGGGAGCCCGGTAGTCGAAGATTTTCCAGCGTAAAAAAAAATAAAAAAAAGGTTGTATTTTTTAATTTATACATATTCTCTTTGCAATTGGCGCAATTTAATTTAAAGATTTTAAATTTTTTTTAAATTTATGTCACTTGAGTTAAGTTAGGTAACATAATTTTATGAAGGAGAAATAAAGCTACCACTTAGGTTAGATTTTTACAAAATACATTGCGTGTACTTGGCGCCTTTTTTTACCTTTTTTGAAAAAGGTAATTTTGTACTGATATCACCCATTTTGTAGTGTTAAGCAGGGATTGACAAAAAATTTTTATTTTTTAATTATTCACGAAATTAGCAACAACAAATTAAATTTTTATTGAATTAACAAATTAGTAATTAGTTACAAAAAATTACTATTTACATAAAAGTTAATAATATTTAAGTAAAAGTAAATTATACATTTCTCACAAAAATTAAAGGAACACTTAAGTTTATCTTTAAAAATAGGCAAAATTCTAGCAGCTGTAACTTTGTTAAAAATGAATAAAATTTAAATTTAAAGCTTAAAACCTCTATTTTTGAAAGGTTATTATTATTTTTTAGTTTTTGTAAGTTTGGTAATTTTTGCATATAGAAAACTATGAGCTGGACAAAATAGAAAATTTTTCTCTCACTTTGTGGGCCTGTCACGTGCACAAAAAAAATCTGTAAAAATTTTCGACTTTCTAACGTAAAACCTTGAAGTTTTCCTTGCAAAATCTTTTTTTTATATTTCTACGATTTTTTGTTACTGAATTATCGTGGATTGAATAAAATTGAGGATTTTAACTTTAACTGCTCATAACTCTTTTAAAAAAATCATTGTATCGCAATTCAAAAAACAGATTCTTAAAGCTGAAACTTGCTTTATTGAATGGTATAATTGCTAAATTTTTTTAAATGACATATAGACATAATACAAATAAATAAAAATAATGTAAAAATTAGCGATTTTTTCCTTTTTTATTTTGACCCAGAAAACAATTGTGCAGGACAATAAAACAAATTTATTTTTTATGTTTTTTTGTACTTTTAAGGATCCTGCATTAAATCTGGGAATTTAAACAATTTCATGTTTTTCCATATTTTCCTTCGTTTTTTATGTTTTCTCTGCTATAGACATAATTTTTATGACCATTTTCGGATCTATGACTCAAAATACGTAAGAATATGTAAGATTTATTCGTTCCCCTAACAGTTCCCAAAACTCAATTTTGTATACCTTCCTTAAGTAATTTTACATTTTTTGTACGTTTTGCTCCATAAAACCATAGTGGGCACCATGAAAAAAAATCTCATAACTATTTGGCAAATTTTTTTTAAATGCAGGGTACTTAATAAAGAATAAATTTGTGTTGTTGTTCTGCACAATTGTTTTCTGAGTCAAAATAAAAAAGAGAAAAATTGCTAATTTTTATATTATTTTCATCCATTTGTATCATGTCTACATGTTATGTAAAAAAGTTTAGCAAGTATACCATTCAATAAAGAAAATTTTCAGCTTTAAGAATCTGTTTTTTGAATTGCGATACGATGATTTTAAAGGGAGTTATGAGCAATCAAAGTTAAAATGCTCATTTTTTATTTAATCCACGATAAATCAGTAACAAAAAAATTGTAGAAACATTTTTTAAAAAAGATTTTGCAAGAAAAACTTCAAGCTTTTACGTTAGAAAGTCGAAAATTTTCGCAGATTTTTTTGTGTGCACGTGACAAACCCACAAAATAAAAGAAAAATTTTATATTTTGTCCAGCTCGTAATTTTCTATATGTAAAAATTACCAAATTCACAGAAACTAAAAAATAATAGTAACCTTTCAAAAGTAGAGATTTCAAGCTTTAAAATCCTTTTTTAAATTTAAATTTTGTTCATTTTTAACAAAGTTACAGCTGCTTGAATTTTTTCTATTTTTAAAGATAAATTTAGTGTTCTTTTAATACCTGACACATTGAAGATAATGAAAGTGCTTCCAGCATGCTCGGATTTTAGATTTCAAATACTTCAGATACAATAAAATATAAAAAGTTTAAGGGGATCCTGCAGTGACAGGCGAACTTCCTCGATGTCGATAATGTCAACTTTTTTAATTTTGTTTTCCCTATATCTGTCTTTGTCTAACGAAATGACATCTGTCCTTGTTCGATTATTCGCCATCTCTCGCAAGATCCGGCAACTACTGTTGCTGCTCTTCTTGTCATTCTGCATCCGTATTTGCATTACTAAAATAAACTTTCGATGGATCTTTTTTTGTACGCATTGAATCTTACTTCTACTTGCACAATATTATTCCTACATGTTAAGAAGTAATGAGAAAAGGACAGGAAGGAGGGGTGGTTATAGGAAATACAAAAATCTGGACGCTCGCATATGCGGATGATGTGGTGGCAATTGCAGAGGAAGAAGAGGAAATGAAACAAATGATAAGGAGGTTGGAAAAATATTTTGACAAAAGGAAGCTAACAGTGAATGTGGGAAAAACAAAAGTCATGAGATTTAGGAAAGGAGGAGGTAGAATCAAAAAGGTGGATTGGAAATGGAAAGGAGAACGAATAGAAAAGGTGAAAGAATTTTGCTATTTAGGATACATATTTCAACAAAACGGTGGACAAGAAGCGCATATAAAGGAGAGAGTAAGAAAAGCCACAGTAGCAATGAGGCAAGTATGGGGTATAGGAAAAAGAATTTTCGGAGGAGACTGGAGAAGAAGAATGAAACTCTTTGACTCACTGGTGGCAAGTGTTGCGATGTATGGAGCAGAAGTATGGGGATGGAAGGAAAGAGAGAGTATTGAGAGGATACAAGAGAAGTTTATAAGATGGACGTTAGCACTAGACTGGTGCACGCCAGGTTATATGATAAGAGAAGAAACCAAAAGAGTTAAGATGAGAACAAAAGCGGCAAAAAGGGCAATGAGATACGAGGAAAAATTAGAAAACGGAGGGGGAAACGAGATAGCAAGAGCATGCTGGAAGGAAATAAAGAAAGATGTAAGGAAAGAAAAGTCAAAATGGGAAATAGAACGTAGAAAGTTCTATGAGTGCAGAGGATACGCAGCAGAAGAGATAGAAAGGAAAAGAGAAGAAGGATGGAGCAGCATAGAAGAGGTAGGATGTAGAGATAGAGACATACAAATACAGGAGATAGATAGACGAAAAGATAAGAGAGTCAAAATACAATAGATGGTACAAAGAGATAGCTGAAATCGGAAGACCTGAGTATTTGGAAAGAAGAGGAAAAGAAAAATCGATAACAAGGATAGCAAGATTCAGGCTAGGTAACGAGATGCGCGGCGGAAGATACTGGGAATCAGAGGAGAAAAGAAGATGCAGAGTATGCGAAGCGGAGGAAGAAACATGGGAACATACGCTGGAGAGATGTGCGAGGGAAGAAAACGATGACATGGGGGAAGGAATAGGGGAGAGAATAAGAAGAATTTTGAAGGGCAACGGAGAAGGAGAGAGATGGATGATGAAGCTGGAGGAGAGAAGAGAAAAACAGAATACAGAATCGGAAAGATGTTGAAGTGCAATGTTTTACTCAGTCCTTATATTTGTTTGCGATATACAATATAAATGTAAATGTAAATGTATAATGTTATGTACGAATATCTAATGATGTATGTAAACGTGTAACCATTTCAAGCCGAAAGGCAGAAATTAAAGAAATCTAATCTATCTAATCTATTCCTACATGTTTCCCCAAGGGAGGATGATAAACATTATGTATGTATAAACTACAGAATTTTTGTGTTAAGCAAATATTGTCGTCGGGTGACAGCTGTATGTGCCCAAATAAGTAATATTTTTAATTTTTTGGTGTTTTTGATATAAAAACGCGTTTGTTACCCTAGATTTTTGTGCGGACTTTAATTCTGTAAAAGATTTTTGCAAATCTATAAAGCCAATTAAAAGATCCATCTAAAAACGATAATGTCGGTAAATCATACGGCTGCAGGATCCCCTTAAGAACGTGGTGGATTGCACCAACATTGGTTAGCGCTTAATCATTAAATTTTCTTTTTCTACGTTAAAAACTAAAGCTACAATTTATTTAAAAATTAGTGGTGCAATAACTAGTTAAAACATCAATTTAAGCATACATGTGTAGTTTAGACAGGTAAATCCAGGTCAGAATTAGAAATAAATGTATCAGTATCAAGAGACACGATAGTGTCTCGCGTCAAGTACACGCGGAGCGAGACCGACCGTGACTTTTTTACGCAACGCGACGGGTTGCGAGTACTCGAGATGTTGAGATCTCGATAACGAGTGAACGGATCAAGTTCTAAGTAGGCTTGATCGATAGCTTGGAGTCGAATTAGGGGGGGGGGGGGGTTTCTCTTATAATATTCCGCTACGTGCCCTACGAGCAGTGTGGCCAGAAAATGAGACGCGGCCCGGTCGTCATGGAGATGGAGGGGATACTCACACAAAACACGAGCCACATCCGTGTGCGCTCAGCGCTTCGGTTGCCTTCGGCTGAATAAAAGAAGACAGACATATGATCTTCTGTCCTTCTTCCTCCCGCTCGATCCGTACCATAACTCGGGTGTCCGCATTTCATTTTACCACGCAATCCACGCACTGGCAATGTTATATGTATACATACAATTTGTAATACTAAAATAAATAAAAATATTAAATATAATAGCATGGCAATTTATATTTTTGCAACCAGTATTTTTTTTGCTTTCTTAAAAGCGAGAATCGTGTATAATTGTGCAGATATGCAACCAATATATTTATATTCTTGAAAATTATTTATTTTAATGATACACGTTTATTATATATTACCGTTATGTGAGTTATTTTATTATTATGAATATTATGATAAACTCATTTATATGCTAGTAAAGACATATTAAAGTAAATGGAACATAATAAATAACACTTAATATTTATTAATAAATAATAATAAAATTCATGATTTATTCATAGTATAAGTTTTTTTTTTTTATTAAGGTAATGATTCCCTTCTCGGGATACATGGCGTTTTACAGGGACGTACCCAACCCTTTACATATACCCATAAGATTTTAATCGGAACCTGACCTTTGTACGGCCTTACAATGCTGCTGTTCTCTTTCTCTCCTCATTCCGATGATTTTAAGCATCCATTCCACTCCTTCTCCTCCTTTTGACATTATTGTTGATTCCGATATGCCCATTTCTTTCGTTTCTATGCATTCCGTCAAAATATGTTTCCAGGTTTCCTCTTTCTCTCCACATAATCTACATTCTCTTTTACTATCCTCCTCCCAATATCTATCTCCTTTCCATTCATTGCAGCATCTGAATCTGGCTAGGGTTTTCAGTCTTTTTCCTTTTCCTTTTTGGCCTAAGTATTTCGCTCTTCCTGCTCCCCTCCACCTTTTGTATTCTTTCGCCGAAACTGACTCTCTTATTTTATTTTCCCTTTCCTCCAGCAGCTTTCCTTTATACTTTTCCATTATTCTTCAACTGTATTCGTTCCCTTGTCTTCCTTAGCTTCTCTCTCCCACCGACTCGTTCCTCCTGCTTCATATAGTTCTTTCATCCTCTTACCCCAGTTTGTACTTTCCCACTCTATCTTATCCATTTCTCTTCTGCATTCTTTTAGTATCGCATTTTCTGACTCGTTCTTTATTCTGTCTTGGTACCTTATCGCTCTCCCTCCCGCTTCTAGGCTTATCTTCTCTATGTCTGTCTCCTCTCTGACTATGTATCCTGGGGTACACCTATCCAATCCAAGAACCCATTTTATGTACCTTTCTTGTAGTGCCTCGACTTCTTTCCATTCTCTCCATCCCCATACTTCTACTCCGTACAACATGATGCTTTTCACCATAACATTGAACATCATAATTCTTCTGTCAAAGTCTCCTCCAAATTTCCTCTCCCCTATTCCCCATATCTGTGCCATAGCTGCTGCTGCTCTTTTAACTACGTCCTTTATATGTGCATCGTCCTTGTTATTCTTCTTGAACGTGAAACCTAAGTACTTAAATTCTCTTACTTCTTCTAGTTCTTCATTCTTTCATTTCCACTTTCTTTCTTGGCTTCTTTCCTTTTTGCAAAATACTAATATTTTGGACTTACCCGCATTTAAAGTTAATCTCTTTCCTTCGAGGTATTTCTCCAAAGATTTCAGCATCCTCTTCATGTCTTTCTCAGACTCCGCCATCATTGCCAGGTCGTCTGCATATGCGAGTGTGAATATTTTCATTTTGCCGATTACAACTCCTCCGGTTTGTCTCTTCTTCAAAAATTCTTCCACGTCTGCCAAATATAATATGAAGAGTAGTGGGCTTAGGGGGCAGCCTTGTCTTAGTCCCCTCTCTGTCCAGAATCTTTCCGTTACCTTGTTTCCTGCTATCACTCTAGTCGTAGTCTCCTTATATATATCTTTTAGCCTTTTTATTAGTCTTTCACTGATTCCTTGTTTTTTCATGTTCTTCCATAGCAACTCCCTATCTACCTTGTCGAACGCCGCTTTTACATCTGCAAAAAATACGTATAGCTTTCCCTTTTTCCTTACTAGTACCTTCTCCGCCGCCGTTTTCAATGCATATATATTATCTATGCAGCTTCTTCCTTTTCTGAAGCCTGCTTGTGTTTCCGGTAATATTTTCAGCCGTTTCGTTTCTTCTCTTAACCTTCCTTCCAGAATTATCGCGTATATTTTGTATGCTGTGTCCAGAAGTGAGATCCCTCGATAATTTCCTGCTTCCTTTTTGCTACCTTTTTTATGTATTGGGTATATTCTTCCCTCTTTCTATCCACTTGGCATCTCCCCTCCTTGCCATATTTTTTGTAAAATTTCTCTTAATTTCCCTTTTGTTTCCTTGTCCGCATATAGCCAAGCTTCATTTTTTATACCGTCTTCTCCCGCTGCTTTCTTTCTTCTTCTTTAATCTTGCTATTGCTCCGCGTACTTCCTCCTCTGTTATATCAACGGTATTTTCCTCTATACTTTTTTTCAATACTTCCTCTTGCTGCTCTTTTGGCTTTTTATTTTCCTCTCTTGTATTTCTTCCCTCTAGCAATTCCATAAAGTGTCTTTTCCATTGTTCTTCTCCAATACTATTATCCGGCTTCTCTCTTCCTCCTCTCTCTTTCTTTATGTACTTCCAAATTTCCGTTTCATTAGTTACTTCCATTATCTTTTTCTGCTCTCTTTCTCTCTCTTCTCTCTGTTTCTTTTCACACAGCTTATTGTGTTTTTGTCTCTCTTCTATATATCTCCTTCTTTCAATTACTCCTCTCTTCATTTGCCTTAACACCCGGTTCAATCTTTTTTTGCTCTTTCTGCATTCTTTGTCCCACCACTTCTTCTCGCCTATCTTGGGCTTTTTAATCCGGATGACCCTTTTACACACTGCTTTTCTGACTTCCTCGGCCAACTCATCCCATTCCTCTTGAATACCTTCCTTTTCTGCTTTTCTTTCCTCTAAGTTTTCTTTGTAAGAAGTTACCCCCTCTTCTGACCAGTCTTCTATCTCTTTCTCTTCTTCTTCCTCTGTTTCTTGTTCTATTTCCACTTCTACGATTGTCTGTAGTGTTAATTCCAACGGCATATGGTCTGATTCAGTCCTTCCTCCTACTTTGAATTCTTCTATTACGTCCCAAGCTTCTGCGTTGCAAATTGCATAATCTATTACCGAGCTACCTAGCGTTCCCGCAAACGTCCATTCTCCTTGCTCGTCACCTTCTATATTTCCATTCAGTAGTCCAAGTCCCATTTTTTCTACTGTCTCTATGAGTTCAACTCCCTGTCTGTTTTCAGTTTTATCCTTCGACTTCCTTATTCTGTCTTCTTCTTCTCCATTCCACAAGATCCCGCCTTTTTCGGCTGTTCGGGCGTTGAAATCACCTCTTATTATTGTTTTTCTGTGACCTTCCTTTTCTCCATCTCTTCTAAGAGGGCTTTTTTTCCCTCTCTGCTGTATATTGATATGATCCTCCATTTTTCTTTCCCAATTTGCACATTACAGCTGATTATCCCTTGGCTGTCCTTTTGTACGCTTTCTTTCTCAATTGCTTTCCTTATTCCGGTTATCATGCTTCCAGATCCTCTGCCTTTCTTTTTATCTCTTTTTGCATATTGTATTTCCCAGCTAAAGTCCGTTGGCAGCAGATGCTCTATCTTCCTCCACCCTTTCTCTTCTATCCAGGTTTCTGTGAGGTTGACTATGTCAAACTTCTTCACGTAGTCCCAGAAATCTCTATCTTTCCTTGTTAGTCCGGCCACATTCCAAAACATTATACTTATTTTCTTTTTACTTTCCTTGTATTCATTGTTTTTGTTCTGCGCCTTCTTGACCTTCTCTACTCCGTTGCCATGCCATTCTCTTCGCTTTTTCGGCCTTCGATTGTAAAAACGACTGCAACTCTAATTCTGCTTTGGCCTCGTTCCATCTGTACCATTTATTTTCTATTTTTAATTTCCAGTATCTAATTACCACTTCCTTCTCCTGCGCTCTCTGTTCTTTTGCCATCTTCACAATCTTCCTTTGTATTTCCCTTTCCTTTACCGTTCTATCATTTTCAATGTAGACATCTTCTCTTCCCAATCGGCTTTTATTTTCCATTATTTTTCTTTTACTCTCTTGATCCTTTATTTTTGCTTGTATTATTTTTCCTCCTCCTACTAATCTTGCTCTTTCCACCTTCGTCTCTACTCCCAGCCGTTCTTTTACAAATTCTTCTACTTTCTCTTCCAGGCCTTTTCTTTCCCCTCCTACACTCAAGCCTTTAATAATAATATTCTTTCTTTCTTCTCTATCCTTTTTCTCCATCATGATTTCCATTTCTTTTACTTGTTTCCTCAATTCGTCTGTGTTTTCGCTCGTTCCCGGTATATTCTTCTGATTTCCTTCCTCGATCCTACTAAGTCTGGCTTCTATTGTCTTGATTTTATTTGTTTGCTCACTTCCCAATATTTTCTTCTCAAAATCCTTTAACTTTCCTTCTATTTTTCTTTCTAGTTCCCTTTCTTTTAGGGCAATTCTCTCTCTTTCGGTACGCAATTCCTCTTTCAGCTGTTGCATCTCACTTCTTATTTCTTTATTTTCCTGTGTGAGCATATCCTTCATGTCTCTCATTTGCATTGTCAGTGCTATCAGAATATCTCTTTCACTCTTTCCATCCCACATATCTTCCATTTCTCCGTCTTTGTCGGTCTGCAACTCTTTATTTTGTGCAAAAGCGGACATACCCTTTCCTTTCTGTCTCGTCTCGTCGTCTTTCAGCGGCGGGTCCCTCTCGTCGTTCCTCCGCTTGCCCTTTTGTACGCGCCCTTCCTCTTCTGGTGAGAGCTCACCTCTCTTTCTCTTGATTACAAAATCAAGGATCGAGCCGCAGCTCTGCGTTCTCTCTCTCACCAACCTGGCGGCCTGACTCGGTCTTCCTCTTCTCGCCGGTGTTATCGCTGTCTCTTCTTGGGACTTATCGTTTACCGTCTCAGCTGACGGTCCTTTCACCGCTTTCCTTGCTTCCTTTTCCTCCACGCAGGTGGCGCCTTCAGTCCCTTTTCCGCTCTCCATGCACCCCTCCGGCGCCCTTTGGTTCTTTCTAACCTCACTTCCTTGCAGCAAAACAGAGTCACAAATCCTCAAAAAACGTTTCCCTTGCGGCTCCCGCGTTGCTTCCTTATATCTGCGATTGAGCTTGCAGTTCTACGCATGCAAAATACCTGAAACAAAGTCGCCCTAGGGCGATTGGACGGCAGATGAACTCGGAAATAAGCCGACGCGCTTGACAGACGTGCTTTCGCTTACTTACTCCGTGGAGATCCCTATTCATAGTATAATGAATAAAAAACGAACACGTCCTTCGGTATTACATATATTAAAGCACACAATTTGCGTGCTTAAGGAACAACGCAATCGCAATTCACAAATTTGTAAATCGCACATCTTTACTTGCAGATCAGTACCGCCGGCATTAGCGTAACCCGATGTGCACCACGGGGAGGTTGCTCGGTCGGATTTTGCACATCATGATGTCTCTTACAGACATGAATAAGTCTTTTACAGACATATATATGTCTCTTACAGACATGAAGTCTCTTAGACATGATGTCTTTTACAGACATTTTGTACATATTCGTTTTTTATGTCTCTATACCCTTGTGTCCACGATACTAATAGAAATCGCTCCGAGATCTTGGACGGAGAGAGAATTGACTAATCGCATTGACTAATCAATTGGCCGAATTGTTTAAATATGATTTGTTAAATCTTTCTCTGTCTGAAATCTCGGAGCGATTTTTAGCATCGTGGTCATAAGATTTACAGACATGATGTCTTTTACAGACATGATGTCTGTAAAAGATACTTTACACGGCGCTGCTTTTATTTGCTTTGAGCAAGCTTTTTAATTCGTCAGCGAATTCGTTAGGTGACTTTAACAGCAACGTGCTTTCAAGAAAACCTCCGTGTCAGGCGAATATAGATCGGCATCCTGTGGATGCACGAAAGAGATGGCCAGCTAACAAAATTGTATTAAAAAAGCTGGGGATATTGTTTACCAACAACCTGTAAATGGTTTAACGGTAAGCGACTTTGTCAGTCAGAAATTCGCTGTGAGAAAGCAAGAAGTTGGCGATAAAAGAAACCAACGACAAACATCAAAAACATCTTCATGTAGAGCACCCTTTACAGACATATTGTACATATTTATTTATTTCGACAAATATAATGTCTATTATAAACATTATTGCATATCATTAAATAAAGAAAGATCAACAATATTGTTATCATCTGCAGGATATAATGTAAGACTACTTTTTTGCTTAGTAGGATGCTTAGCATATAATTTATTAGATGACATAAGAGATAAATGGTTGTCATCAATTTTCATGTTTAAAATGTTTTCCCCTCTGGCATGTAATGCTGATTTAACGACACAAATAGCATTTACAGAAACTGATGACAGTTTATTTTGTTTTTTCGTTTTTACATCTGGCAGATATGAAAATATTCTTTCTGAATCAGCATTCGAGTTAGGAAGTGATCGAATTGCATTTAGAACAGATCTTAAATTGGGATATTTAATGTCGTTATTCTGACATTGCAAAATTTGCTTCCACATTTCATCAAAATTTAATTCTTTCAGATTCTGTTTTTCTGCTACAGTAAAATCTAAATGCAATGTTGACCATTCTTTCTTTAAACAGTCTTCATCAAAACCGCCAATGGTTTTAACGATAAAGGAAATGTCATTGAATGACGTTTCTCTATCGATATCAAATAAAGCTGTATGCGATTTGAAAACTTTTAATTTAGACAAAAATTTATCATTGACTGGTAATCTTTTACAAAGGGTATAGCCGGGTTTGTATGGGAAATCTGCCCCCGCGGCTTTTTCGATTCGCACTTGGGGGATCAATTTGACAGTAAATAAAAATAATTTAGCTAAACTTTTAGTTCTTTATCTCAAACGATTTTCGAGATTTTCAAAAAAAACACTTTTTTCAATTTTATTTTTTTTTAATAGTAAAATTCAAAATTAATGAATGGTGATTTTTTTTCTAATTCTTAGGAGTAAAAGGGATGAAAAAACACTTTCATTATGAATCTCAGGTGGAAAGCCGATTTTTAAGAACAGAAATAAAACTATAATCATTTTTTTTACCGTGTTATTTAAAAGTGTCCACCGCCAAACTTTGTCAGAAAATGTCTTCTATACTCCTTTACACTCAGGAATTTTTTCATTTTTTTTGAAGTGGTGGGAACATTATGAAAAAAAATAAAAACTAATTTTTTTTTTCAAAATCTTGCGTTTGAACGCATTAAAACTCTTATACTGCTAGAGAAATATATAGAAAATAATTTTTCAACTGAAAAAACACAACTTACTTACAAAAATATTTAAAAAATTAAGAAATGCATTACTTCAAAAAATAAAGAACATTAAAAATTTTTGAATTGACGTTAATTTTCTTCTTCACGCAAAAATTCATAGAAATAAAAAAATATAATGTTTCTGTACTATTGGCAATAATTTTATACCGTTAATAAATAAAAATGAAAATTCTTATTTGATAAGTTATACTATATTATTTATTTTTAACAATACGTATCATCAATTATTTACATTCAATGAAATTATTTCACATTAGATATATATAAAAAAGACTGTTTTGAATGACGTCGGTTAGTCTTCGTCACTGTCTTCATTCACTACAGCATTAACTTTTTCATTTATAAACAGACGACTCAATATTTCGGCAGGTCTTATTATTTTAGCCAAATATCGAGCGTAAGAAAGATAATATATGATAGCTGCAATGTGAGAGCAGCACCCTACATCTCTGGGATTAGTCGATATTTTTGTGATTGTGCTAATGGTAGGCGTACTGTAGGGTGCTGCTCTCACATTGCAGCTATCATATATTATCTTTCTTACGCTCGATATTTGGCTAAAATAATAAGATCTGCCGAAATATTGAGTCGTCTGTTTATAAATGAAAAAGTTAATGCTGTAGTGAATGAAGGACAGTGACGAAGACTAACCGACGTCATTCAAAACAGTCTTTTTTATATATATCTAATGTGAAATCATTTCATTCGAATGTAAATAATTGATGATACGTATTGTTAAAAATAAATAATCCTAGTATAACTTATCAAATAAGAATTTTCATTTTTATTTGTTAACGGTATAAAATTATTACCAATAGTACAGAAACATTATATTTTTTTATTTCTATGAATTTTTGCGTGAAAAAAAAATTAACGTCAATTCAAAAATTTTTAATGTCCTTTATTTTTTGAAGTAATGCATTTCTTAATTTTTTAAATATTTTTGTAAGTAAGTTGTGTTTTTTCAGTTGAAAAATTATTTTCTATATATTTCTCTAGCAGTATAAGAGTTTTAATGCGTTCAAACGCAAGATTTTGAAAAAAAAAATTAGTTTTTATTTTTTTTCATAATGTTCCACCACTTCAAAAAAAATGAAAAAATTCCTGAGTGTAAAGGAGTATAGAAGACATTTTCTGACAAAGTTTGGCGGTGGACACTTTTAAATAACACGGTAAAAAAAATAATTATAGTTTTATTTCTGTTCTTAAAAATCGGCTTTCCACCTGAGATTCATAATGAAAGTGTTTTTTCATCCCTTTTACTCCTAAGAATTAGAAAAAAAATCACCATTCATTAATTTTGAATTTTACTATTAAAAATAAATAAAATTGAAAAAAGTGGTTTTTTTGAAAATCTCGAAAATCGTTTGAGATAAAGAGCTAAAAGTTTAGCTAAATTATTTTTATTTAATGTCAAATCGATCCCCCAAGTGCGAATCGAAAAAGCCGCGGGGGCAGATTTCCCATACAAACCCGGCTATACCCTTTCCGTATTTTCTCTTTTGAGGCATAATTATTTACGTCGTACCGTATACGTAGGTATTTATTATACGAAGTGTTATGTTACGTCCTGAGAACTCCACGATTTCCCTTTTCCGCTTAAATTCCTCTGCGCTCAGGATAGCCGTTAAGATTAGGATAAGGTAAACTAAGCACGGACGGTTGTCGATCGACGAGTGAGCTTCGATCCTTACTCATTCCTTTTCCTTTTTTTATAGGTAAAATATCTGTTTACCTAGGCATTTAAACGCAACCTTCCAGATGACGAATTAGTGACGGACGGAGCATACGTGACTAAATTTTCATCGGCCTTGTCAAGCCCAAAACGGAAAGAATGAAAATCTGGCGACACGACGCGCCAAATGGGCCTTAATGGGTTGATGAAGATCTTTATTGCATCAAGCGAGATTTCAAAATGCACGTACGATGTTTCCGACAAGCGGAAACAAAGCGACGTGCCATAAATATACTGAGACGTGTCCATAAATATACGTAGCAGAGTTTTTTTTTTGCTTGCATTTAAGATTAAGAGGTATGCATCGTCCGTCAACACAAAAACAGGAGTCGCGAGATAAAAAAGAAACCCTAATAAAAGAGAAACCAGCAATAACCAAAAAACAAGTGAATCACTGGAGGAAGCGATAGGTTACACCCCCAATAAGACAGCGGGGGCCTTACGAGAAGTCTCGCCAATGAACAGTCGGAAAAATCGACAACCGTCTCCGGCTTTCTAGGATAGGTGAAAATTTAAGAATCCGCCTCTCGGGTAAAAACATTCCGCCAACGAGAAATCCTTTAAACAAAATTAGAAGCATTTTTCCAATCAGAAGTTCCCAAAATGAAAACCTGACACATCCCACACAAAATTCATCCCTTCCATCCCTTTAACTTTCCTACATAAACTCCGACATTAGAGCACTCATCCTCATTCTTCTTCATCTTCTCTCCTTGGACTTCAGTCTCATCAGTCGACTTCAACCATAGAGCCCTTTTCGTCGCTAGAATTCTCACCGACCAAGTAGTGCGCGTTATAATTACGAGTGCTAACCGAGGAGCTGAGAATCCCACTTCACTTATTAGATCCGCACCGTTAGATTACCACCGAAAAGTAAGTCCTCTACATACACATACGCATATTGAAATCGGGCCCCTTTTTATCTTTATTTTATCTCCTTTCGTATTCACTCGACACTCACCCGTTCGGGGAGTCTCTCGGTTAAACATTAAACTTTAATCCTTCCCCTTCTCTTCACTACTCCGAATTAGCCGATTCATCGGCGGATTCAGAATAATCTCTACTATATACTTTTGAGTTAGCTGAGTTATCGGCGGGCTCGGAGTGATCTCTACTACTATATTGCTTCTGAGTTAGCTGATTTATCGGCGGGCTCGAAGTAATCTCTATTTCTATATTACCCCTGAGTTAGCTGATCTATCGGCGGGCTCGGAGTAATCTCTTTTCTATTCACTGTTGGGAACCTCAGCAGATTCTCTCTCAATACTCCCGTTTAATTGCTTTAGCGTTACTCGCTCAAGGTAATTAAAAATCCCTTCTCTTAGCGCTATTCGCTCAAGATCTCTCAATACTTCCGTTTAATTGCTTTAGCGTTACTCGCTCAAGGTAATTAAGAATCCCTTCTCTTAGCGCTATTCGCTCAAGATCTCTCAATACTTCCGTTTAATTGCTTTAGCGTTACTCGCTTAAGGTAATTAAGAATTCTTTGTCTTAGCGCTACGCGCTCAGGACCTCCCATCAATCCGCTGTTCTTCCTTAAAGTTATTCTCCCATCTAGTTGCTTTAGCGATTATCCGCTCGGAGTAATCTCTTTTCTTATATTACTTCTGAGTTAGTTGATTTATCGGCGGGCTCGGAGTAATCTTTTTTCTATTCACCGCTGGGAACCTCACCAGATTCTCTCTTTTTAATTCCAATCCTCCAAAATCGAGTCGACTTCCCGCGGTTAACGGTTTTTAACAATTAACAAGTTATTAACTTGTAGTGGAATCGGGCGGTCCCCCCCCTTAAGAAATCTCGAAGGCCCATAAAACACGAGCGGGATCGTCAGAAACAGCAAGAGCGAAGAAAATTAGAAAAAGAACAAATTAGACCCGGTCCTTCGCGTGTCGCCAGTCCACCGCCCCTGCCGGCGTTTACGGAGGAGCCCGGTTGCTCACACGAGAGGCGCCCCGTTATCGCGCTCTCTCGCCCCGTTGTCCTCCCCTCTCGCCATATTCCCGCACCTTATCGCCCGGTTTGCCGCGTGGCTCCTTTCCGCGTGGTCCCCGTAAACCTTGATCCCGCTCCCCTGCTCGAACCCTCGTATTCCCCTGTCCCATCTCCGACCCCCTCGACCGCCTCCACGGTTGATATTCTCGACTTAGAGGTGGATCCCGAGATCGTCACACTAGATTAAGCTACAAACCCCGTTAGATTTAAATTAATTTATGTACATTTTAATTCTACACAATAGACACCTCATTAGTATATCTGATTTAATTTAATAACACGCACGCACACACACACACACACACACACACACACACACACACACACACACACACACACACACACACACACACACACACACACACACACACACATTACAAACATGTCCGATATTTACACTATTAAATGTATTCAATTTTATTCTCTCCCGGATTCTCATTTGTTGTTTACTTAACCCATAATTATTTCTATTATACCAGACAACACCTTTTTTTGTCAAATACATATAACCTTTATATCAGATAATACCTTTTTATGTCGAATAAGAATAAATAGTTATGTTAATTTTATCTCCGTTCATTCATTAAAATAAGACCTCACCCTTAGTATTATCTCCCTCTTGAAATCACACGAGGTCCGAT
The DNA here is from genome assembly GCA_030770225.1 of Temnothorax unifasciatus. Lineage (NCBI taxonomy): Eukaryota > Metazoa > Arthropoda > Insecta > Hymenoptera > Formicidae > Temnothorax > Temnothorax unifasciatus. The sequence goes on along the minus strand of JASTWK010000927.1, from coordinate 25,856 downwards.
CCTGAGTTAAAGGGATTGAATTCCCTGACTCGAAAGAGGACCGACGATCGCACCGCTCACAGAAGGCGTTATAAGGTTCCTACGGACCTTGACCCTTCCTGAGTCATAAAAGTGCGTTCGGCTCGCGCCACGCGCCTCAGAGCGTGTATCTGCGAGCGACATTTGTAAGTATCTGGTTGCGTCCGTCCTTACCCCTACCCCTCTGGTTAGCCTTTCCTTCGCTTCCCAGTTTTTCTCATTCAAATCCTGGGGTTGGACGTAACAGTTATATAACAATACGTAAATAAATAACAATACAATTATTTTTTAAATATATAATAGTTTTAAATTTTTTCAAATCTATAATATTTTTCAAATATATAATAAATATTCCTTATATATATAGATTTAAAAAATAAATTATTTTATTTTAAAAAAATAATATCTATATATATTGCTCACAGAACAATTAGAATAAATACAACAGCTCTGTATCGGCGCACAGCAGCCGTTTTTTATAGGCGCTCAGCAGCCGTTTTTTACAGGCGCACAGCAGCAGTTTTTACAGGCGCACAGCAGCCGTTTTTACGGGCGCATAGCAGCCGTTTTTTACAGGCGCACAGCAGCCTTTTATATAATTTAATTGAATTACTTACCTATTACCGCTTCAGAAGCCGCTAATTTTTGAAGCCGTCAGTCCTTTGAAGTAATCTGCGCAAAAAATTATAACTTCTCTATAAACTAAATCTAAAATCGAAAAAATGTCTTTAAAAATTTTAAAACTTTACATATAAAAAAAGATGAAATATAAATTTTAAATTAAAATTAATATCAAGGTATGTTTACTTTTATAATAATCATATTTTTGTAAAATTCGTATTATATAGGGTAGAGCAGGTCAAAAGTAACACGGAGCGAAAGTAACAATTCAAATATTTTTAAATATATAATAGATACGTACGTGTGTATTGATCATTAGTTGAAGCTAAACAATTAACAACAATATCTTATTACATCTGCGGCGTATGTACTGAATAAACGTGTGCAGTGACTAAAATATATTTTCGAAACAGTAAAGTAATTTTTTCGAAGCGTGTTAAAAAATTCTGATATAAATATTTCAACTGCAAATAAGTACTTTCTAAACAAAGTCGTTTTTCTCTCGACCCGACTGGCCAAAATATAATTTATTTAATTTCACAACGTTTCGGCTGCAATTTCAGCCCTTCTCAAGTGAATCACACCATAAATACTCAATAACCACATATAGAAGGGCTGAAATTGCAGCCAAAACGTTGTGAAATTAAATAAATTATATTTTGGCCAGTCGGGTCGAGAGAAAAACGACTTTGTTTTGAATTATTATACTGGCTATAGAAACTATTTGGTTTTTTTTTTTTTTTTAGTACTTTCTTTTTTATTTATTTTCTCTTTTATTTTTTTTATTGTAACATTTTTCATAATCAATCTAAAGTCAAATTGTTACCGCTAATAGTTTATTTATACGAATTGCACATAAACACAGGCCTTTAGTTTAGACGTGGTTACCATGTTAACATGTTTAGCACTAATATTTTATTGTACGCGTATTACATTTTCTTCAACTGTCATTGAAGCTCTTGTCCTAACCACGTAAAATAATATATCAAATATATATTAGAAAATGCCTAAAGAAGTAAAAAATATCGAAAATACATGCTCCTTAAAGCAACAAAATGTAAGTAAATTTTATTTACTGAGAGAGAGAGAGAGAGAGAGAGAGAGAGAGAGAGAGAGAGAGAGAGAGAGAGAGAGAGAGAGAGAGGTTATTAATATATGTATATCTTTTTTCAGGTTCACATTAACGATGATCTCACTAATGCCAAAGTATTTTGAAAGCGCAAGTTCAAGAGTTGCAGCATCAACTGGCCGCTGCTTTGGCTAAGCAACCACAGTCTGCAGTGGTGGCTGCTGACAATGACCCACAGCCATCACAGCCTGCAGTGATAGGTGCTGGCAATGATCTACAGCCATCACAGCATGCAATTACACAGCCTGCAGTTACACCGCCATTAGAAAATCAAAAGGATACATTGCAACGTAAATATAATCTACATATAATCAATAATAATAATCTTATAATAATATTTTGAAAGCAAGTTCAACGTAAATATAATAATAAATAAAAAGAAATAATAAATAATATACGTAAATATATAAATTATATATTTTTACAGCAAAACATAAAACTGCTCGATGGGCGAGAGCAGGAAGAGCCCGAGAACGCGGACGCGGACGCGGACGTGGACGCGGACGCGAACGTGGACGTGGCCGCGGACGTGGAAATGTGATAATAAATATTATTAATTAATTCTTTGTTCTGTATTACTATGTAATAACTACTACGTATTACTATATAATATTTCCAAAATAATTGAACAATTAAAAAATATATTCAAAATATTACTTACAAATATATATTAAATACTTCTTCTTTATTCTGCCTTCTTTATTCTACTTTCTTTATTCTGTCTTCTTTATTCGTTGTTTCCTTTAATATCACTTATCCTTCTTTTTCCTCTTATAAATTGCTTAAGCTATAAACTGTCAAAAGTTTATCGAAAAAATTGAATATCCAACATCGAAATCAAGAATTTATCAAATTTAAAATGTTTATTTATAATAGAGTTTATTTTTACTAAAATTTATTTATATTAAAAATCTATAATAATTGTATATGTAAAATTAAAAATTTACATTTTAAGAAAATTACAAATTGGAAATTTTACACAAAAATGCTTAAGAACGCAATTACACTTTTTTTTAATAGACAAACAGACATACTAACCTAAGTACTATGACAGACAGACAAATTCAAATTAATTTAAAAAACTATTATCCCCATCTCTTAAAAATCTTATAAATTTTTAATTAATTTTTAATTAAGTAATCAATTTCAATAAATAAAATTTGTTTGTTGTTCCAAAAAATTTTATTAATACATATTTCAGAATTATAAAAATTTTTACACAAAGAATATATTTCAGAATTATAAAAATTTTTACACAAAGAATTAAGATCAAACATACTGTAATGTCATGTCGAATAAAAAATTTCAAAAATAAAGAGTGATCACAAATGTATATAGGCAAATGGCCCCATTTTTTTCGCATTCGATTTTGGTCATAAAATAGGTACCAAACGAAAGGTCTCGTCAATTCGATTACAGATTATTGTCAGTCTCAAAGTGTACCTATTTACCGTTCTAGAGATATCAGGCTCCAAAAATTCCAAAACCAATAAATGGTGCCTGTTATGAACGTTCTCGGTAATGTCAATCCAGAGAGAATAATCTTTATTGTCCTTTCGAGGAGACCGATAGCCACCTTTCGTGGTCTCTGCGCTACTGGTTTCGCCGGGCGAGCGCTCCCCCCCTTTAGCTCGCGTCTTTTGTTTACACGCGCGATGCCCTGATGTTTACACGCGCATTTCTTCTATTTTTCCAGGACAGCGCCACTGGCTAATCAATTGAAAATTATGCGGGAAATGAGCTTTTCACAACACCTCCATGGAAATTCGACTTTCCATGCCTGTAGAGAGGGGCGAAAGCGGCCAATTTCACGCCAGGGCGGCATAGCGGGCGGAAAGTAATCACTTTCCTCCCTAGGGAGGAAAGTATAACAACTCGTGTAATTTGCCGCCCTCGCCTTTGGCTCGGCAGCCGAATGCGTTTGACTAGCCAGTGGCGCCATTTATTGGTTTTGGAATTTTTGGATCTCGATATCTTTGGAACGGTAAATAGGTACACTCTGAGACTGACATATCTGTAATCAGTTTGACGAGACCTTTCGTTTGATATGTACTTTATGACCAAAATCGAATGCGAAAAAAATGGGGCCGATCTTGTGATCACTCTTTATTGCCATATTATACAATAAAAAATTTCGAAAATAAATTTATTTTATATAAATCACATTTTATTTCTTTTTTTTTCTTCTTATTTTTATCAATATCCTGCTCTTTACGCTTTTTATTTTCTTTTTTATATTCAGTTTTACATTTTTCTTGATACTCATTTTGCTTTTCAATTTCCATTAGTGCATTTACTAATAGATCATCAAACTCATCTGTAAAATTATAAAAAGGAAAATTTACTAAAATAGGAAGAAGAGAAGAATAGAAAAATAAGTAAAAAACCAAAAAATATTAATTTTTATTTATTATTTACCACTTCTAAATTCTTCGATTTCTCTTCTATTCATTTCACTCATACTGCTTGTACTGCCATTTTCACTCTGTTGATTTGTTTCATTACTGGTAACACTTTTTATTTTATGTCCATTTGTTTCATTTATAATCAGGTTTTTAATTTCATTCGGTTGCATTTCATCTATGCTGATATCTATAATAATTGTAGATAGATTTTTATATCTAGATCTATATCTTTTTATAAAAAGATATTTACTAAATTCAGAAAAAAAGGAAAGAATAGAGAAATATGTAAAAAAAACAATCATGTAATATTTACCATTACTAAATTCTTTGCTTTCTCTTCTAGCTATTTCATTACCATTTTGTATTTCATATCCATTTGTTTCATTCACATTTTCCGTTTTATTCAGTTTCATTTCATCCATACTGATATCTATAATTATAAATAGATTTTTATATATCTATATAAATATATCTATCTATATATATAAGTATAAGTATATTTACTAAAATAGGGAGAAGGAAAGAAATATATTTACTAAAATAGGGGAAAAAAAAGAATAGAGAGATATATAAACTGAAAAAAAAAACAAATATTATTTAGTATTTACCATTTACTAAAATTTACTAAAATAGGGAGAAGGAAAGAAGTATATTTACTAAAGTAGGGAGAAAACAAGAATAGAAAGATATATAAACTAAAAAAAGAAACAAATATTATTTAGTATTTACCATTTCTAGATTCTTCGATTTCTCTTCTACTTATTTCGCTCATGCTGTTCGTGTTGCCATTTTCTAATGCACTCTGTTGATTTATTTCACCACTGATAACACTTTGTATTTTATGTCCATTTGTTTCACTTTCCATATCCACGATCTTTCGATATCCATATCCATCTATTTCATTCGGTTTTTATCTCATCTGATGACATTTAAGGTATTCCTTTCACGGAGGAGCGTATGTTGTAGGCGCTTAAGCAGGGCCTCAGCAAACTCTTGTATATTGCATTAAACTTATATAAAATCAAGTTATAATTGATTATTATGTTTAATTATAAGAAAAAAGTAAAAATATTATGTGTATTTAGAAATTTTTCATTTTTCGGTAAATTTTACTGTCAGAACAATATGGCAACGCTGCGCTTTTCAGGGCGCCGATTGTAAAATGTGAAGTTGATAACAAAAGTGTCAATGTAAGTGTCAATTTCATTAATCAATAATATTGTGAAATTTTCTTTTTATCAAAGAGAGATTTTATAATAATAATGACTGATAAGAAACATAAAGTGAGGAGTAATGTTGGCAAAAATAAGGAACAATTTGTGAAAATAAAAGTAAAGCAGCGCACTCAAAATATTATCAATTCTACAAAGAAAAGATTCAATAAGGTAAGGTTACAGAAACGGTAATATTATTAATTAAATAACTGGAAGAACAAGATAATTGGCATTGTAACTGTAATTTATATTTTGGTAAAGGAGTCCGATTTTGCAAATTATCCAGTTTTTAATGGACGTAGAAATTAAAATGCTTGCAGCTGAACTGTGGTGTACTGCTTGTGACATGCCTTTAGATTTTAGATGAACTGAAGTGTGACATGAGCGCACAGCTTGCAGCGTTGCCAAATAATTCCTTGAAAGTCGCCATTAAAAATATTCATCTATAAATCACATTTCAAGTCAACTTTTAACATAAATATTTTGTTTAAATATTCGGTGACTCTGTATTTTTATCGGCACTATCGAAAGTATAGAGTTTAGCGAATATGTAGCGCAGTTAATATTTCATATCTTATGCGATTTGATAAACAAATTATTACATTGAAATGTAAAAACTAGACTTTTTCGATAACGTCACATATAAAATATCGAATTTTCAAAGTCATAATTCTTCTTTATATGTTCGGTAATGTGGTTTAATTTTTTTCTGACGTAAAGATATGCATTTTAACTTTCTCGTACCAAAAAATCAGTTAATTCTTAAGACTTTGGTGTCATGAAAGGAATACCTTAACATGTGAAACCATCTACATATGTATATAGTCAATGACTCACGTAAAAAAATATAAACTATATCACTTTTAAGGAGTAATTTTAGCAAAATTTAGGCTTAATGAATAAACTATATGTGTGCGCGCGTGTATGTGTGTGTCAGCACATACAATTCTTTGAGATTCGGTCAATTATTTCCAGAAAAATTGGAAAAATTTTGGAACCGGTTTCCAAAAAGATCGGTAACGAAAAATTATACACTTAATGCAATCCCCGGGAAATTCTACCTCTACTTCATATACAATTCTTTGCGATTCGGTCAATTAATTTCCGAAAAATTGGAAGAATTAGAAAAACCGGTTTTCAGAAAATGGGTAACAAAAAATTATACACTTTATAACACTCCTCGGAAAATTCTACCCCTGTTTCATATACAATTCTTTGAAATTTGGTCAATTATTTCCGGAAAAATTGGAAAAATTAAAAAAACCGGTTTCCAGAAAATCGGTAGCAAAAAACTATGCACATTATGATACTCCCCGGGAAATTCTACCCTTGTTTCATATACAATTCTTTAAGATTCGGTAAATTAATTCCCGAAAAATTCTCGTAAAATTTGAAAAAATTTCAGAACCGGTTTCCAAAAAGATCGGTAATGAAAAATTAACCACGACATTTTCATCCCCGGAAAATTCTACCCCTATTTCATATACTTTTGGTAAAAATTTGGTCCACTAACGAATGAGTAGTTCGCGTACAGACAGACAGACGGACGGTACTTATATTATACTAGATGTTTTGCCCGCGCTTCGCGCGGGCTCAAAATCTATTCCCCTTTCTCCAAACTCACCCATTAATTAGGAGCACCAATAGAACCCCATAAAACCTCCAATCTTTAACCTCATAGTAGCTATCCCCATAAAATTAATAATCTTTTGGTACCAGTTTCATTAAAATCATCAACAACAAATTAGAAAAATTTTGGCACCGGTTTCAAGAAAATCGATTCATTAATAAAAAATTATTCATTAGTAAAAAATTAAACTTATCCTCCAAAAATTAAATTCTATTATATTCTTTAGTTCTTTCTAAATCTTTAGTTCTAAACAAAAATCGGAAACGTTTCAAAAAAATCAGTACATTAATGAAAAATTAAACTCGCGGTTTCAATCGTACACTTTATGGCAATCTCCGGGAAATTCTATCCCTACTTCATATACAATTCTTTGCGATTCGGTCAATTAATTCCCGAAAAATTGGAAAAATTTCGTAACCGATTTCCAAAAAGATCGGTAATGAAAAATCAACCACGACATTTTCATCCCCGGAAAATTCTACCCCTATTTCATATACTTTTGGTAAAAATTTGGTCCACTAACGAATGAGTAGTTCGCGTACATACAGACAGACGGACGTGACTTATATATATAGATTATATTATTATATTATATATATAGATATATATAGATAACTAACTTGATAATAAAGTATTTCGTCACGGGGTTCTTGTCACGTCTCGAATGTTCTCAGTCCAAGCACCACGAAATCAGAATGTCGTCGCGTAGGCTCACGGGAATCAAAAACTCGGAAAAGGGTGGTAGATTTAGGAAAGACTTTAATAAAACTCAAGGTGATACAAGGAATACTCGCGGTTACTCGCACACACACAGTTCAACGGGCATCGGCCCTTCGCTTCTCTCCCTCGCACGTCCTACTCTCTCGAGTTCCCTCGATCGACTCCCCTTCCCCCGCGCTCACACACTTTCGACCATCACGCTCGCCCGCTCATTGGCTCTCGCCGTTTCGCTCGTTTATTAGCTATCGCCATTGCACGCTCATCTCGCTCACTCTCTCACTCAATGTTCGCTCGTTATCACTCGGCCATTCTGCTTATTACTCGTCCTCGGGTAATGTTGTAACGAAATCTCGTAGATGCGCAGGTTGGCGTCTCTCCCTGGTTGAACGCCGTGGCTGCGGGTTCTCAGCGCTCTCCACCGCGTCCTGCTGTCCCTTGTCCTGGGCTCTCACGGTCTCTTCGTCCTCTCGATCTCGGTTTCTCTCCTCCTCTCGTTCTGAATTTCAACCTTCACTCGTAGATGGTTCCAACAGCGACTCTACGTCATCTTCGTCAGACGCTTCGTCATCCTGCGGACGCCAGATCTTCAATTGGCTCGCGTGTGCAGTAGAGGCATACCGTCGTCCTAGCTCGTCTTGACGCAGATCAGCCACTTTGTAGGTGTCCTCATGTAGCATTTGCGTGATTACTAGCGGCCTTCGATATTTTGGCTGTAGCTTTGTGCTCTCGCCGGTGGCAATCGGAGCTACTCGCATGTACACTATGTCTCCCACGTTGAAACGGATATTTCTCGCCCGGTTTCGATCGTAGAGTTCCTTCATCCTCTGCTGCTCGTTGATAATTCTATCTCGCGCTGCCCGCTGTAGTTCTATTGGCGGCGTGTACGAAGTACTCTCATCAGTAATCTTCCGGAGTTCTCCCTCACTTCTACGCGCTTGGTAACCGTAGAGTAACTCAAAGGCACTTTTTCCCGTCGTTGCATTCGGGGCGTCATTGAGGTGGCACTGGACCTCAGGCAAACGACGGTCCCAATCTCGTCCTTCGTCATCCCGTAAACTTACTTGAAGTATTGGAATTACACGGAAAAAGGTATTCACCGTATGAGATCATGCAAGGCGCACCATGAAACGCGCTGCGCCCTGCCACTACGCTGGGCCGTGTCCCCCACTCTCTTCCGTCGTGCGCCCATGTCAAAACACGTTGCTCGCGCAGCACCGTCTTTCCTCGTACTAGCACAGTATTTTTTCGTGCATCGCACCGGCTTTCGCGTTGCGAACGTAGCACGTCGTATCTTGCAGCGCTGCGCGCGCGCTGAACAACAGGTGCTTGAACGCTTAGCATCAACTACAAATGTAGTGAAAAGTGGTGCGATATACCACCTAGATTGCTACAAATCTTTCCAGTGGATATCAAAGTCGAACAAAGTGGGAAGACCACCATCAAGCAATGTTACATCAGCGTTACAAACTATTTTTTATTACTTACGCCAATCAGAAGAATGTCAATTTTCCGCGGAACAACTTTATGAAGTCATAGCGGAAGCAGGATACGACGCACCATCGTGGAAGACCTTACAGCACGGACTGTTAGAAGAATTTGGGACTGAAATAACTGTAACGCATGTTTCAAAGAAAAATCCCACGGTCTGTTTTACAAAAGTCGCGCATGATATAATTAGCACATCATGGTATGAAGAACGGCTGTTAGATGAGAGCAGTGAAAAAATTAGAATCGTACAAAAAGCTGCTGAAATTATAAGAGCCGACATTTGTCGACAGTATTGCGACATAACATCATATCCAGCAAGTATGCAGTTTTTGGATGATGTCGACACTTGTATACCAGCATCTTTGACTACCTTACTGGAGCATATTGTGATGAAAGATAAAAAGTATCCAGAATGTTATAAAAAAAATGCACCGCAATTGCTCATTCCATAATATCTGGTGTTAGACCTAACACTTTTATATCAACTCTTCAACTGGGCATCGCTTCATATCTTTATAAAAAAATTGGTTGCAAAACAATCATTAACATTTTATCTAAACTTGGTCTTTGCGCCTCTTACCATGATGTAAGAGGAGTGTTGGAATCATTAGTTTTACAGGCAACCAAGTACGAAATCCGACCACACACCTACTGTCAGTTTGTATTCGATAATACAGATTTCAATGTCGGTACAATCGACGGGCTGCATACGTTTCATAGTATGGGCGGCATACAGTGCGTTACTCCATCTTCTGGTATAATCAACTGTTCTGATCGGATAGTGAAGCAACCAATTTTAAATAAATCTGACCATTTGAAGAAAAGCGGCGTTTTGCAATTGCAAATCTTCGAGCAGAAAACAATTGCTGGATTGAAATCAATAATTCTGCAAGATTTGAGTAAAGACGTGGCTGACAGCATTAAGTGGACCGGTGGAATTTTAATGCCAACCGTGGCGGATACTTTTTGGATGGTAGCAAAGTATTCTGACATACCTAATATTCCTGGATGGAGAGGTTTTCATGAACAAATTACAAAGTACCGAAGTGCAGAGATTACAAAAGTAATATTTTTGCCTTTTGTCAATGCTTCGCTCAGCGACTACAACACAATCTACACATCGCTGCAGATGGCTGTCGAAAAAGCAAAAGAAGTCCAATTGAAAACGATATTCGTCACGTTCGACCAGCCATTGTACATGAAGACGAGGGATATAGTAGCTTGTTCTGGTGAAAACTCCATTTTAGGTAACGTCATTATACGACTAGGTGGATTTCACACTCTTTTATCTTTTTTGGGATGTATAGGCTATATAATGGCAGGCAGTGGTCTTCGACAACTTCTCAGTCTTATCTACGTTCCGAATTCGGCTGACAAATTACTCGCTGGTCACGCTTATGCGCGAGCAATACGAGGGCATTTGCTTGTTCAATTAGCACTGTCGAATATAATTCTGAAAAAATTGCCGATGACTTATCAAGAACGTGAAACTGTGTTTTCGTTGCTGCAGCATTTTCAAAGTCCTCCAATGATGAATGAAATAAATGAAAACTCTGTTTTAAAGAACCTTTCTGTAAAACTTAAAAGTGAACTTCTAAAGTTGGAAAGTAATGGGCCCACTGCTCAATTATGGGCTCAATATTTTCATATGGTGACGATACTCAAGTTATTTATTGAGTCAGAGAGAGAAGGAAACTGGACGAACCATTTGTTGGCTGTTTGGCATATGCTCCCGTACTTTCATTCTAGCGGGCATTTTTTTTATGCTAAATCATGTCATATCTATTTACAAGATATGGCTGATTTGGAGAAAAAAATGGATGTCAACGAATATGCTGAATTTACGAAAGGTGCAAAATTTGCATTTCGAAGAAATGACAAATTTTGGTCAGGAACATGGTCTGACCAAATGATCGAACAGACGCTAAACAGAGATTTTAAGATCAAAGGGGGCGCAATTGGCAGAGGCATTACGGATAGTTCCTTGACGTCATTCACCGTGACAATGCCGATTTTGCATAATATTTGTGAAGCTGTGGAGATGTACAGCGAAATCCAGTTTTCATCGAGTGAGCAGCACGTCGAAGCTCGTGACAGTCGAATCGAGCGAGACAGTAAAGACGTTCAAAAACTTATCAAGTGGCTGCGTATTCACAATCCTTTCCCAGTCACTGATGCAATTTTGTCATTGAGTACTGGAATACAGGGAGAGAAATCGTCGATAAACTGTTTTCGAGCACGTGAAATTGGCGAACTTCTCATTGAAGAAGTGCAGAACAAACCATTGAAAGATGTGACAATGAAGCGTAACAACAGAGTTTTATCATTAGCTTCGATAAATTGTTCTGTTAAAGTGCACAATGATCAAGTAACGGTGGATCCATTGCTACTGTTTCATCGAATTACAGTCGCAAAAAAATCTGAAGAGAATTTACAAAAATTTTTAAAGTACGAGTTAGCTCCGTATCCACTTTCACTATTTTGCGAAAATGGAATGCGCAAAAACACAAAATCTACTTTAATGAAAGTGTTTCAAGAGTCCAGCGATAATTTTCCAGACGTTGATCACCTGCATGTCATAGACGGAGGTTTCCTGTTGCATCGTGTTGTATGGACTATCAATACAACGTACAAAAATCTTTGTGCTATGTATGTTAATCATGTTAAGCAGCATTATGGAAAACAGTGCATCATAGTTTTCGATGGCTACGATGACATTTCCAATAGCACAAAAAGAATTGAACAAGTAAAAAGAGATGGAAAATACGCTTGCCCTGAAATAATGTTTCAAGAGCACATGATTGCAACAACTGCTCAAGATACATTTCTACGTCACAACGGTAACAAATCGAGACTAATAGCTCTGCTTAAAAAGTCGTTTGAAATGGACGGATTTCGTGTAGAACAAGCGACCAGCGATGCCGACGTTCTTATCATCTAAACTGCGATAAAATCTTCAGAAAGGCACTCCACCATCGTGGTAGGAGAAGATACGGACCTTCTTGTGCTGCTGACTGCATTGACGCCATCTGATAAGAATATATATTTTTTTGAAGCCAGGCAGAGGACCAAGTTTGAAACAAATCTTCTCTTCACAGCAATTGCAAAGCACACAAAATTTGAAAGCTTTAATTTTAGTAGCTTATGCCTTCAGCGGATGTGATACGACGTCTGCAATTTTTCAAAAAGGCAAAATTGCGGTTTTTAATTTATTTAAAAACGAAAAATTGCAAACAATTGTCGATATTTTCATGTCTGCAACATCCAGTGCTACGGACGTAAAGAACGCAGGGGAATTATTATTTCTGTATTTATACAGATCGAAGAATCATAATAATTCAACTCTGGATACTCTTCGATACGATGCATACAGAAAATCAGCGACTAAGAAGACATTGCGTTTGTCTGCACTGCCGCCCACGTCAAATGCTGCTGCCCAGCACTCGTTTAGAACTTACCATCAAGTTCAAACGTGGCTGGGTAACAGTAAAAATCCACAATCATGGGGCTGGAAAAAAATTGATGGGTGTCTTCAGCCTGTTCTCACAACTGATCCTCCTGCACCCAACGAGCTCCTTAAATTAATAGCATGTAAATGCAAATCGAATTGCACCGGGTCATGTGGCTGCAAAAAGGCAGGGTTAAGATGTTCTGACCTCTGTGCTAATTGCAAGCAGAACGGCTGCCTAAATATGTTCGTATCTGACGAAATGAGCGATTCCGAATCGGATGAAAACTATTCAAATAATGCAAATGATGAAAAAGAAGAAAAAGAAGAAAAAGAAGACTAACAACTAATTTCCAGCGTATGTCTCTTCTATGGCGGTTATAAATTATTTAAAAATTCATATTTCCTCGATTTTTCACTGTACAGAAATAAATCAAAAACAAAATTATTCGTAATTACATTCTCTAAAACTTTTATTTTGAACATTTTTCAATTCGAGAGTCCATTTTTGAGTTATTAGCGAAAAATGCGCGACGCGCGTACGCGTTTTCATTGCGTCGCAAAACTACCGGTGTTTAAAAAAATTTTATCTCTGCTCCATTTGGTCGTACAGACTTGATTAAAAAACGAAATTGTGCGGAATTTTGTAAGCTACAATTTTTAAATCTACATAAATTTCCGTAAAGTTGATATTTTCCGAGTTATTTACGAAAAACTGATTTTTTGGACCTTTTGGACCCTCCCCTGCCCGCAACGTAGCGTCTACACGTGGGGACTTTTAATATGTTGAATAGTACCCTAAAACAAGCCTGTTTACAAAGTTTCAGCTAAGTCAGTATTATTTCCTCCAAATCGACAAATTTCGAGTCATTTTACTGGGCTATAACAACTTATGTAATGGCGCCGCTATTTGCGCAAACTTTGGAATAAACCGTCTAAAGAAACTGGCCATGCCAATGAATCTTCGTACCTCGTGTGCGTTTTCCGGAGTCGGAAATTCGATAATCGCTCTCGTTTTCGATTCTCCCGGTGCAATACCTTTGCCCGAAATTTCGAATCCTAAATAACTGACTCGTTTATGCAAAAACTTACATTTACTCAGCTTAAGGGTTAAACCTGCTTTACGTAATGCTTCTAATGTCAATATTAATCTTTTACGCAAATCGGCCCAACTACGACCCGGTATAAAAATATCATCAAGATAAAATAATACTCGATGCTTTCGAAGTGGTCCGCAAGTACCATGCATTTTTTTGGTAAAATAATACGGCGCGTTAATCAGCCCGAAAATCATTCGAGCAAATTCCCCCGTTTCATCAGGAGTAATAAACGCGGTTTTTGGCATCGCTTCCTCAGACAACGGAATTTGCAAATACCCGTGTGCTAAATCTAACGTAATGAATAAATCACAATCCTCAACTTCGACTAGATAATCGTCTACGGTCGGTAACGGAAAAGGAACTCGTACCGTTTGCCTGTTGAGTTTTCGAAAATCTACAACCAGACGCGCTTCCCCCTTTTTCTTACGGACTAACAATACTGGACTCGCGTAAGGAGAATTCGTATCGCGTACTATTCCCGCTTCGCGCCACTCTTGAACTATTCGTCGTATTTCTTCTCGCTCGGAATTACTTGCTCGATACGGTTTTGACGCAACCGGTTTACTATTCGGTAACTCCTTAATGTCCATTACAATGTCTATCGCTTTACTCAACTCGAACAAGTTGGTTGCCACACAATCGCGATAGTTGTTCAGAAGACAAACTAACTCCTTTACCACATGCTCTGGTTGGTCCTCGCCGATATCCAAGTCCTCTCGTGTGATGGGCTTCCTGTCTGTCATCTCAATTATCCGCTTCGGTATCATGGGCATGCGTGTAATCTCGCCTCGCTCGATGCACTCTCCTTTGCTCACAGTTAGCTGCTCAGCTTCCAGATTCAGCACGGCAACTTCATAATGATCGTTGTCCGACACTGTGTCAATGATCTGGACGGACATTGGCGGTACGCTAACGTCAGCTTGCGCCATGGCGATCGACCTCACTTCTACCGTCTCACTTGGTTCAATAACGGATAAATACGAATCTTCCCGCTTCGAGAAAATTAGTTTGTCCCCGCTTTTCCGATATTCGACGTATGGCTGCTCCGTAAATGATAACCCAATAATCGCGTCGAAACTTTGCGTATCGTCGAGTACTATTCGCACTAATATGTCCGGCACAACCACGCCGTCCACATCTATCTCGGCCTTCACAATTCCCGGCGATATCACTACGTAATGTGCCGGTCCGAAACCCTTCAACTCGGATTGCGTTGGTATAACCGCGAACCTCTCACTTAACACTCGTGTCGCTTTGACAGTGCAGTCCGAACTACCGGGGTCGATCAATGCCCTCACTTGTCGTCCGTTAAGTCGCACTAATTTCACATATTTGTTGATCGATTTGTTACTCTGCTCATCAATCGTATTTACTTCCGCCTTACTCGCCGGTTTCACATCTGGGCAGTGGCGTTGCGTGTGTCCTTTCTTCTTACACAATTTACACAGTAACTCGCGTGGCTCTTCCGGACAATCACGTGCAATGTGTCCAAAGGCTTTACAATTGTAGCACTTCGGCTGGCACTCTTCGTTCATCACGGGTGGTCGTTTGTCTGGATTACTACCGGTGCTCGCAGATGATTCTTGTTTATCTTTACTCGCACTCGCTGACGTCACAGAAGGTTGTCCCTGTGTCTTTGGTTTCACTGGATCCTTTTTGGACCGTATTCTCGTAGCACGTTGCGTTAGCACTCGCTCATTCGTCATAATGTCATGCAATAAATCGTCCAATGAATGGTGGTTTCGCGCCATCAAGGAAATACACAATTCCTTCGACCATAACCTATCGAGCACTTGTTCTTTGATATCACGAAAATCAAGCTTTAAGTCCGTGCACAACTTTGTTTTCACATGAAAATACGCACTCAGTGTCTCGTCCTTTTGTTGTACTCTGTCTATCATTTTCTGCCAACGATCCGATGTACTTTCGGGTACCACAAACGTATTCGTGAACGCTGTCTTGAACGCTTCCCAACTCACTAACGTCGATGCGCGTGCGCGATACCAATCACGTGCACCGCCTCGTAGATGCATGCGTGCCGTTTCTAATACAAAGTTCTCCGGCCACTGATGAATCTTTCGCATACTTTTAATATTATTTAACCAGTCTATCGGTCGTACACTTTTACTATCGCCCGAAAAGTTCTCGATGTTTTTGCTTAAGTCAGGTATCACGTGGTACAGGGGCACTTTATTACGCGGCACATCATTATGCGGCACATCATTACGCGTCGGTTTATTTAAAAGCGTGCGGGCTAACAGTCTAATTAACAAGGCCTCGGTAGACTCTCCTTCGCGCCCCACCGCACGTAGCACGTCATCCAATGCCAATCGTGTCGGTACATTCGGCAGCCGCGCCGCTGCACCCATCGCCCCGTCGATATTACCGGTCTCGTCCACGGATATCAGTTCCTCATACTCGCCGGACGCATCGCTCGTGTATGATTGGTGCGCACTTCCTCTCGTCGTTTCCGAAAAGTTCCCGCCAATATCGCGGCTTTCCCGCGCTTTCTCGCGTTCATTGTCGCCATCTTGGTCCCGCGGCGAATTTCTGGATTCGGGATGTATATGCCGTATCGTCTCATCCATCTCGTCCCGATCCGAATCCGATGACATCTCCGCTGAATACAACACCAGTTTTCCGAGAATCCCACTTCTGAATGATAACTAACTTGATAATAAAATATTTCGTCACGGGGTTCTTGTCACGTCTCGAATGTTCTCAGTCCAAGCACCACGAAATCAGAATGTCGTCGCGTAGGCTCACGGGAATCAAAAACTCGGAAAAGGGTGGTAGATTTAGGAAAGACTTTAATAAAACTCAAGGTGATACAAGGAATACTCGCGGTTACTCGCACACACACAGTTCAACGGGCATCGGCCCTTCGCTCCCCTTACGGAAAAACACTATTAGGAACTACTGAGAATCACTATTGGAAATCACTACTCGTAACACCAGTAGTAAATTCGCGGATTATTGAAGATCACTATTGGAGATTACAGTAATCCCACTATTGAGGATTACTGGAATCCACTGTTCGAGATTATTGAGATTTCACTAGTTAGGATTACTGGGATCCCACTATTCGTGATTACTGGGAGCTTATTATTGGGGATTACACTATTGGGAATCCCACTATTGGGGAATCCCAATAGTATATCCCCATATTACTGACTATTGGAATCCCGAAGGATAACTGCTATAACAAAATAAATTTTAATCAATTTATATGAGAGATATATGTATTTTGTTTTTCTTATACTTTTGAGATAATAACATATGATGCTTAATAATATTATATGAGATACTAAATAATTTTATCTTTGGAGCTCCGCGTTTTTAAGTTGAAAGAGCTTTTTATATTTCAGAATGTGCTTTGACTAGGTCAACAGGGCGCTTCATATCTCGAGTTCTTCGTACTGCGTTATTACATTTTTGCTTCACGGTCTTCTTCACGGTTTCATCAAGATTCTTTTCTTCGGGAAACTTTTCTCGAACGTAACCTAAGATATAGAATGCCCATTTTCAATTAAATACTGCTATTTATTAAAAATGGAAACTATAACGCATACCGTTTTACTCCTTTATGGAAAGACGCTTCAAAGGATAGTCAATATAAAAGAAACGAAAAACTGAAACTGTACTTACATTTGATACAATCCACTTTCTGCGGGTCTAACTGTTTTTTCGCTTGAATGTTTTTATTCAAGTGAAGATTGGCGACCGTGCCTGTTAGCGAGGAACTAGCCAGTTCTTCTTTCGAAAAAACAAGCGACAGTAGATCACCTGCCAATTTCATGGCACTCGTATAATTACACTTTGCGAGGTTCTTCGCGCTCACATAGAGAATTCCCTTCTCTCCAATATCAACCTTTTTTAAAATTGATTAAAAAGTTAGATTTAAAGCAGACAGGCAAAACAATTTTTTAATAGCTTGAAAACAAGTCTTATTACCTTGAGACCAGCAGAAGTAGGCGATGAAGAATTCTTTTCAGCTTTGGGTTTCACGGAAGCATCAGCAGATAAGAGATTTCCGTTTCTATCCACATTCTTATCCTCTAACAGTGTTTTTCCATAACAGTTCGGTTTCAAAGAAAGCTTAGGTGGTTCAACGTTTCTGTTTGCGTTGGCATTCTTCGTTTTCAGGGTACATTTCGACGATGTGCCGCTCGAATTATTAGATAAGTCATTAGTAGACGGTGGCTCATAATCGAAACCCTTATTAGAAACAAAAACATTACAGAAATTAGAAACGAGTATGATCATCAATAGATTTGTGAATGCGAATAGTAATAATACCTTGGAGGGGATTGATATAGCTGGAGAACCGCTTCGGTTTGTCTCCGACGAAGCATTTGACGTTATCTCGTCCTTTCGTACGTTAGAGTTTAGTGTGCAAATAATTATTAAAAATTAAAAATTATTCGCTACACAAGTGCAATTTACTAATAATTATTACGTAACCCCATAATACCTTAATATGCGGAGAACTAGACAATGACAAATTTTTCTTTCCTTGTTTCGAGTTCACAGTCGGCATACGTTGCTTCTGCGTGACATGGGGTATGTATTCTGCGTGAAAATCCTTAGCCAAGATTTGTTGATTAAGCTCATTGTCACGCGGCAAATCATCATCATGGCGGGTCATCGAGTCATCGATAATCTCAATAACCTGAGTTTGTGGAATATTATCGTTAAAACTCGCTTTTTGAACCATTTCCGTGGCTAATGTCATTGTTTTTTGCAAATAATCCAAAATCTCCTTGCTTTCCTTTTTGATTTTGGGCAAGTCTGAAAAAGTAAAATTTGTCAGTGATTAATTTTCTGCGGATAGTATCGGAAATAAATTGTTCAAAAAAATTATGAAGTTGTTTAAAAAAATAAAAATCATTTCAGAACTACGAAATTACGGTAGATTTTTTTTCTTACACTCAGTTGTAAATTGTAGGGCCCGCAGCCTAGTGTTTTCTTCTTTTAGATTTTTATTCTCTTTAATCAGTGACTCCATTTTGGAAAGCATTTCCACCTTGGCTGTCGCTGTGCAGTTTGCATTTTCGTCTGAACTTGCGTCTTCCGGATCTGAATCAGTTGCCTGACAAAGATAAAAAGGAGCTTGTGCATTTAAAAGGAGCAATAAGCAATATATCCGTGGGATATATTATATATATATATATATATATATATATATATATATATATATATATAATATATCCCACGGATATATTGCTTATTGCTCGTTATATATTGATACACTCATCCCATGAATATATTGATAATAATTAATGACAATTTGAAATGCACAAGATCCTTTTTATTTTGTCAGGCAACTGATTCAGATCCGGAAGACGCAAGTTCAGACAAAAATGCAAACTGCACAGCGACAGCCAAGGTGGAATTGCTCTCAAAAATAGAGTCACTGATTAAAGAGAAAAAAAAATATATGTGTGTGTGTGTGTGTGTGTGTGTGTGTGTGTGTGTGTGTGTGTGTGTGTGTGTGTGTGTGTGTGTGTGTGTGTGTATATACATCACGTAAAAGATCCGTTTTTTGTTTAAAGTATCGCTTCATGAGATCTTTTTGCTGGCTGGACTGAATATTACTAAAGCTCTTTCTTCGGCTGGCTTTTCTTTGGTGTGCTTTGATTCTATGGAATTGGACACAAAAGAAAATAAATTCATCATGTGTTGAAAACTCTGTACGTATATACAAACAAATAATCATGTCAAGGGTTAATTTTCAATACGATTTCAAGCCAGCTCGACATTCTGATATTCCACAGTTCCGAGATATATGCTGGCAGTTAAAAATAAGTGCAAAAATTGTAACCTTGGTCTATCAGTATCAAAATTCTTTTAGTCAAGAGAATAAAGACTGGGATTACTCGCATGTAGCCGTAACCGACGTTTTGTTCCCCGGAAAAAATCTCCCGGAAATCAGTTCCCGGAAAAAATCTCTCCGGAAGAAATCTCCCCATCAAAAAATCTCCCCCGGAAAAAATCTCCCCCGGAAAATATCTTCCCCGGAAAAAATTTCCTCCGAAAAATATCTCCCCCGGAAAAAATTTCCGTGCCCAGCAAAAGACAAGAAATACATAACTCATGATAATGTAATCACAAAATTATGTTACCTTATCAAAAAAGAGTTGCGCTTTAAGTAATCTATTACAATTACAAAAAAAAATGATATCTTTGTAAATTACAGCGTCAATTACAGAGAGAACATATATATTGCCTCAAAAAATAATTGTTGCACTACTTTGAAAAATCTTTACATTGTGTTAATTAGAAAAAGAATGTATGATAACAATTTTATAAGATTAAAAAATTTTATTTAAATTTAACAAGGAAATACAAGATATTTAAATACAAAGTTTACATGTGTATTTTTTAGTGGTCACAAAGAATTACAGAGGTAACAGTACAAAATAAAAATATTTTATTAAAATACATAAATTTTTCTTGTAAAAAAACTTGGCGCTGCTAGACCTCGAAATTGTAAATAAATAAATAAACTTATCCCGTACTTAATTACAAGCCGCATTATTCGCCGTCGTCACACACACCCATATCACTCGCTCGCACATACACACCACGCTGATAATCATTTACTTTACTTCTGTCGCATTCTTCTCTGAATTATTTTTATTTATTGTCCTTATTTATTTACAATTTCGAGGTCTAGCAGCGCCAAGTTTTTTTACAAGAAAAATTTATGTATTTTAATAAAATATTTTTATTTTGTACTGTTACCTCTGTAATTCTTTGTGACCACTAAAAAATACACATGTAAACTTTGTATTTAAATATCTTGTATTTCCTTGTTAAATTTAAATAAAATTTTTTAATCTTATAAAATTGTTATCATACATTCTTTTTCTAATTAACACAATGTAAAGATTTTTCAAAGTAGTGCAACAATTATTTTTTGAGGCAATATATATGTTCTCTCTGTAATTGACGCTGTAATTTACAAAGATATCATTTTTTTTTTGTAATTGTAATAGATTACTTAAAGCGCAACTCTTTTTTGATAAGGTAACATAATTTTGTGATGTGTATCACTTCGGTTATATTTTTTGGAAATAAAAATACTAGTGCTTAGATTTTTTCGAGATTTTTCGAGATACAAAGATTACGTCTACCACTTGTTACTTAGGTTTTTTCGAGGTATAATACTACCACTTTCTTTTTTTTCGAGGTAACAACATATACACTACTATGCGTGTACTTGGCGCCTTTTTTTTACCTTTTTTTAAGAAAGGTAATTTTGTACGGATATCACGCCTTTTTGTAGTATTACGCATTTTATAAACAGTATGTACAGGGTAAAGCTATTTGGAAGTATAATACTACCACTTTGTTTTTTTCGAGGTAACACCATAATACATATACACTACTATGCGTGTACTTGGCGCCTTTTTTACCTTTTTTTTTAAAAAGGTAATTTTGTACAGATATCACGCCTTTTTGTAGTGTTACGCATCTTAATCTGAAGTTTTTAATAATATCTTACAAACAGTATGTACAGATTGTAAAGCTTTATAAGCCGTATATATTTTGCGATACAAGACATAATCGTAATCTAGCTTGAATAATGCTAATAATATAAACACATTAAGTACCACTTGGATTTTATTAATTTAAAATTAATAATACTACTACTTAGTTTTTCCGAGGTAACCATGGTGTACTTGGCGCCTTTTTTTACCTTTTTGAAAAATAAAATTTACCTCTTTTTCTTACCTTTGTTTTCTTAATTTCGTTTAAATTTAAGACGTAGTATCATCCTTGATAACTATGTTTCTTTACATAAACTCGATTTTTACGCACAAATCTTTGTTAATACAACGATTTAACTTTATAACTTATCTTCTAATATAACTTATCTTCTAATATAAGAAATCAATAGTATTTGTAGCTTTTTAATGAACCGTAATCTTCAACACGTGGCTTCTCTCCAACACGTTGCTTCTCTCGGAAATTTTGCTCTTATAATATTCCGCTACGTGCCCTACGAGCGGAGATATTGCGACGCAAAGTCCAAATGTGAAAATTTTTTTATTAAGATACGTCGTCTACTCATCACTCATGCCATGCTATCATTTCATTGGCTGGAATCGTGTCCTTTTCACTTTTTCGACACTGGCGGTGCTGCTAGAATCGCCAGTTTCGATGTATACGTGTGTGTGTACTGCGCGCAGTGCAGACAGTGCGTTTAGCGCGCTGTCACCAGCTGTCACAGTCACATATATAACCTATAACACGGTAGTGTCCCGCGTCAAGTTCGCGCTATAGTTTTTTGTCGTCGGCAACCTGGGACACGTAGACATCGAATTCAAAGTATTAATACACCTAGACACCGAAAACTACGGAGCGCATTATCTGGACGTCATCATCGGCAACCTGGGACACGTAGACATCGAATTCAAGGTATTAATACACCTAGACACCGAAAACTACGGAGCGCACTATCTGGACGTCGTCATCGGCAACCTGGGACACGTAGACATCGAATTCAAGGTATTAATACACCTAGACACCGAAAACTACGAAGCGCATTATCTGGACGTCGTCATCGGCAACCTGGGATACGCAGACATCAAATTCAAAGTATTAATACACCTAGACGTCGAAAACTACGGAGCGCACTATCTGGACCTCGTTGTCGGCAACCTGGGACACGTAGACATTGAATTCAAGGTATTAATACACCTAGATACCGAAAACTACGGAGCGCATTATCTGGACGTCGTCATCGGCAACCTGGGACACGTAGACATCGAATTCAAAGTATTAATACACCTAGACACCGAAAACTACGAAGCGCACTATTTGGACCTCGTCATCGGCAACCTGGGACACGTAGACATCGAATTCAAAGTATTAATACACCTAGACACCGAAAACTACGGAGCGCACTATCTGGACCTCGTCGTCGACAACCTGAGACACGTAGACATCGAATTCAAGGTATTAATACACCTAGATACCGAAAACTACGGAGCGCATTATCTGGACGTCGTCATCGGCAACCTGGGACACGTAGACATCGAATTCAAAGTATTAATACACCTAGACACCGAAAACTACGGAGCGCACTATCTGGACCTCGTCGTCGACAACCTGAGACACATAGACATCGAATTCAAAGTATTAATACACCTAGATACCGAAAACTACGGAGCGCACTATCTGGACCTCGTCGTCGGTAACCTGTATATCGACTCGATGGATTTATTCGCTGGGTTGATAATAATAATAATATATATAATAATATTATAACAATATTATTTAGGTTTGTTCGCGTCGCATGCTCCAATAAACACCAAGAGCACTTGGATCACGGATAAAAGATCGCGATTGGAGGAGATGAGTTTTTGGAGTGCGTTGGAGTGATTAGGAGCATGGTGGGGCATGCGACGCGAACAAACCTTTTATTATCAAGATTATTTGATCAAGAGACACGGTACCTAATTTACTTAAATATAAAAATCTTCCTCCTGACCGATAAGTCTATCGACCTATAATAATTTACCTACTAGATCGATAATAATGCGCGCACAATATCGAAACTGGCGATACTAGCACCGCCACCGCCAGTGGCGAAAAAGTGAAAGTGACATTTTCTCTGATCACGTGATATATGTACAATCGGCGTTAGGAGGAGGAGGAGGAGGAGGAGTATCTTAATATAAAATTTTCACATTTCGACTTTTGCTCGCAATATCTCCGCTCGTAGGGCACGTAGCGGAAAAATGAAAAGAACGGACCCCCCCCAAATCGACCCCAAGCTATCGATCAAGCCTATTTAGAACTTGATCCGTTCACTCGTTATCGAGATCTCAACATCTCGAGTACTTGCAAATCGTCGCGTCGCGTAAAAGAGTCACGGTTGGTCTCGCTCCGCGTGTACTTGGCGCGAGACACTACCGTGTCTCTTGATACAACGAAAGATTGACAGCAACATTTCTCAAGAAGTTTGACGCAACCAGCAAAGCGCAAATAAATTAAAAAAGTCAACGTGACTAAAAACAAAGACAATAAATACATAACTCATGATAATTTAATACAAAGAAAGATTGATAGCAACATTCCTCAGGATTTTCAACGCATCCAACAAAGCGCAATTAACGTAATACAATCGGCGTAACTAACAACAAAGATAAATAACACATAATCCACAACACATTTTTATACGACAGATTGGCAGCGACATTCTTCAAATATTGTAAAACATCCTATCGGTTGTAGGCTGCAACGAGACTCTTCAATCGCGCATCGTTGTCTTTGTAGCGCTTGTTTCTATTATTCGCAGGAGCGTGAGCATTCGCGCGCGCAATGTGAGCCTCGACGAGACCCTGCTCTGCTTGAAGCAACTCAATCATTTTCCACAGTACGAGATGCGAACCATTTGCTCTCCGATTTAGTGCATGGTGCCATCCTTCCACTGCATTATTGGTACGAGTAACAGCCACCATTACTGAGGAGTAGTGGTGCCACAAAGAAATGTCAAACATTGCGCCGCGTCGTACTTTACGACGACCTAACACGCCAACCCAAGTTTGCTCAAAATAATCGAGGAAACCTCTCAAATCCTTCTCATTATCCGTGAAAAATGTCGACTGCAGCAAAGCATCGTACGCGTAAGTTACATCGCAGGAAGGAACGAATGCCAATGCGAATAACATTCGCAAATTACGAGCTACGCGGCTGCTTTCGCGGTACAATGGCGCAAGGTCGTGATCTTGTATACTACGCCAAAGTGCCTGACCGAAATGGAATAAACACCCTTTGATTTCACACTCGAGAAATTCTAGTGTAACGGCTTTTAAAAAATGCCATCTCGAAATCCGACATTACATTTTTTGGGGCCACCCCGGGAATAGCATTTTTTAGAAGCCGCAACAGAGTTTGATATGGTTCTCTTGCATCGATTAGGGCATAACGCATATACGAGAGACATAACTTTGCCATTCACCTCCCCATGTACGGTGTACAGTTGGTCGAATATTTCAGGCACTACTTTAAAAGTACCATCACAATACTATATGTCACATCCTCGCAACACATGCAGATTATCCTCCGTAGCAAATATAAGCAGTCTGTTGTTAATATCCTCAGAGTCGAACAACAAGAATTTCACGCTCTTCAATGTCTTTTGAAAGTGTTCTGGTATTTCATACAATGTGTTCTTCCTGGGATTAGGCGGTAAAGGATTGTTCCTTTGGACGGATTCCTCGGACAGTCCGACTCAACGACTCAGCACTCGGTAATTGTGCAGCAACAGGAGACGACACCGTACCCAGCACGGACGCCACTAACGACGATGATGCTTCCTTGCTTGTAACCGCTTTCTTCCGTAATTTGCAACAACGCGTTTTGTCTCAACAGCTGCAGCGTTAGGAGTGTGAGTTGTGTGCTCAGTTTGATGCAAAATGATGCCTATAATAAGCAAAAAATAAAAGAGTAATGACAATTTTCCGATACAGCTATTAAATACATTAATTTACGTACCATCGCGTAACTCCGACGACGTGTGACAATCCCCCGACACCCGGATTTATACTGCCACACACCGCCAAATAACTTTTCCATTAGACCCCCCCCCATGCTTGTAATACAATTCACCATCAGCAATCAGCTGATTCTTTCCCTTGTTGCTTTTTACAAATTTGAGCGGCATGGCACATGATAATATCGCTACCAGTACTTACAACAGACTGATTACTGTTATTCGCGGTGATATTGCTGACGAAGAGTAAACACAGCACAATAAGTTGACGGTTCCGAATAATAACATATACAAGCACCAAATAAAGTCGCACAGTCTAGTGTAACGGCTTTTAAAAATGCCATCTCAATTAGAAATACAGCAGTACTGGAATTTTGGATGGGGAGATTTTTTCCGGGGGAGATTTTTTCCGGGGGAGATTTCTTCCGGGAGAGATTTTTTCCGGGGGAGATTTTCTTCCGGGGGAGATTTTTTCCGGGGGAGATATTTTCCGGGGGAGATTTTTTCCGGGGAGATTTTCCTGGGAACTTATTTCCGGGGAGGATTTTCCGGGGAGATTTTTTCCTAGAACCCA
>JASTWK010000926.1:40000-64708 GCA_030770225.1 Temnothorax unifasciatus | reverse complement strand
AAGAATTCTCAACGTGTCAATTCTCAACATTTTTCGCTTATTCTCTATTGGAGAGAGTGAGAGGAGATAGTTCTTATTTCTACCGCGACGGTACGTCACCACCGTCACCGCGGAGTTCTCGGCTCAGGGACCAGGAGCCTTAAGGGTACAAACGAAACTGCCGGCGGTACAAACGGGTACAAACGATTCCGAAACAGCACCCGCTTGCGGATTTAAAATATTTCTAAAAATGGCGAAGATAACTCTTATCCTTATTTTGAAAATTCGGTACAATCACCCCCTTAAGGGTACAAACGAAACTGGCGGCGGTACAAACAAGTACAAACAATTCCAAAACAGTACCCGCTTGCGGATTTAAAATATCTCTAAAAATGACAAAGTTACCCTTATATGAATTTTTGATATCCCGTATTTCCACCCCCGTGAGGGTACAAACAAAACAAAAAGCGGTACAAACGAGTACAAACGATGCTTAATCGAATGGCATTTGAAAGATTATTGTATCTCAAAGTGGGGTGCTGATGATTTTTTAACCCCCTGTAACTTTCGCCCCTTTGAGGTACAAACGAAATAACATGTGGTACAATCGGGTACAAACCGAGCGTAATCGAATGCACATATAAAAAATTTTTTTTATAAAAGTCGGGTGCTAAGTTCACATAGGTCGTCTAAGTAATATCTTAACCCTGGCGAAAATGAGAAGTTTTTTGAACGTTTCGTTTGATCTTTGGCGTTTACGTGAGCATTTACGGGAGTTTGTTGAGAGTTTGGAAACGCATAGCGTTACGTGTATATGGAGGGGTAAAAACCACAGTGGTGTAAGTCAAATTTTTAAACATATTTTTTCGTGTGCATAGATGCAATTTATATATTGTATAGATTGCATCTATGCACGCGAGAAAAAATTTAAAAAAATTGACTTACACCACTATAACTTTTACCCCTCCATTATACATATATAATACAATAAATATTTTTTGTTTATCATATTAAAGTTATTGATTCGAACTCCAAGTCAAAACCCTGAAATAAATATATTAATCATATTTGTTATAATAACCCGGGAAAAAATGGAAGAGATTTGAACAAACTTGATCAGATCTCATCAGATCCGATCCACTCAGATCTGGTTTGATAAAAATATTGGCCCTATCTGATCAGATCCAATCAGACATGAGTAGATCTGATCCAATCTTAGCGGATAAAGTCAGATATATGTAACGAGAATAATCTATTATATCTGCTCAGATCCAATCAGACATGAGTAGATCTGATCCGATCCGGTGTCCATCCACTGCAGAAAATTGTTGTTTTCAAATGTTATTTTTTAAATATGCCACTTTATTATAAAGTGGACTCCACGATACAAAAGTTGTGCCGTTCCATGATTTACATAACTTAGCGCAACTTAGCACGACACTGCAGTGTCTGATACCGTTCTTATACCACACTGAGAAAAATGTCCAGCAACTGTAATCGAAAAAAAGCGTTCAACTACTTTGTCCGATCTATTTCAAACGGATTAAATTTGGAGCTGTCCGATGAAGTAATGCATGCCTTTATCCAATGAAATGTAATTTCCGATAACATGTGAATGGAAAATAAGTCGCCGTTTATTTGGTTGTTCAAATTTCATCGGATGAATATCGGACATTTATTTTATCGAAAAAATAACTTATTTTATCCGACCAAGTTTAAAATCCTATAAAATTGAGTGACATTCGATGAAAAGTTATCCGATGATGTCAGTGAGCTGAATATTTTATCCGATTACAACGCGGGCTGGACGACGGAAGGCGCGCGGCGCGAGCGGCAACGCGGGCTCGCGCGGTGAGAGGGTTCGGCTCGCGCCTGTTACGCGGCGCATCGCCGGTATACTTTCGCGTAATTAAAATTCAACATCGACCCCTATATCTAGGGCAGCTCGGCAGGGTTTCTACAGCGTTCTCAAGTTCGCTCGTGGCGGACAGCTGACCGCCACAGCCTATAACAACAACTTACGTTTTGCCATGACTGCAACAGACGTTTCGTTCTTTGTCCATCAGCCATATTCGGGATAAAATATATTATAATCGAATAAGATATAATCGGATAAGATATAATTGGATCATCCGTCTAAAAATTAACAAACGGATTTTTTGGATCGGATGTTTTTCAATCGGAATTCTGGAATCGGATGTCTTTAGTCGGATATAATTTTGATTTGATCGGCTTTCTTTTCCGATTAAAAAGGTCGGAAATATCCGTCTGTTAATTTTTGTAGGGATTATCCGATTATTTCGATCGGAAAAAGCCTGGATTTTTTTCTCAGTGCGCTGATCATCAAATTTTAAATACGAGCGTCGGATGCCATCTATCGGATACTTTGAGATGCAACGTTATGATCTGATCATATATAATCTTATATGACTATATAAGTTTATATGTGATTATATTATTTTATCAGTTTAAATTATAAGGTATGTTTGCAAAATAATTTAAAAAATTTATGTTTTCCCGGGTTATATATACATATACACATTAATCTTTTATATTTACCGATTATTAATTAATTTTGCACGGTACTTTTTCAATAGAATATTTATAACAAATTCCAAATATGGTGTCAAAATTAACAATTATTATCAAATTGGCAGAGACTATATTTATTATATATGTTAATGTTTCAAAATTAAGAAAACTGTTTTTAATATAAAAATTAATTGATTTTTTGACCAAAAATCATTTAAGCTTCTCTTTTACAGAGTTAATATTATATTCTATATAATGTCCAACATTGGGTGTAAAAATTAATAATGGGCGATTTGAGAACAAAATTTTTATAAGTTCTATACTGACGAGATCTGCTCAGATCCGGCAAGATTGGAAGAGATCTGATTGGATCAGCAACACAACTTTGTAAGCCAAGATTGGTCTTATCTGGTGAGATCAAGATATGTCTGACTAGGTCTGCTCAGATCCGGCAAGATCGGAAGAGATCTGATTGAATCAGCAACACAACTTTGTAACCAAGATTGGTCTTATCTGGAGAGATCAAGGTATGTCTGACTAGGTCTGCTCAGATTCGACAAGATCTGAGGCGTAACGTCTGCTCGTACTTCAGGAGATCTGAAGCAATCAGATAATGTCCGATTAGATCGGAAGAGATCCGATTGGATCTGCGATTCAATATCGAACGGCAGCAATGGTCAGATCTGGTGAGATTGGATTATAGTTCAACATATCTGGCTGCATGTGATCAGATATGGCCATGCAGATCTGGCGAAATAAAATTGTATCCAATCAGATCTGACTTTACTTGAATTTCAGATCTCGTTGTATCTCATTTTATCAAATCAAACATGGTCAGATCTCCTCCATTTTTTCCTGGAAATATAAGACACTAGTATGACAGGTGCGTGCGTTTCAAAGAACAATGAAAATGGCATGAAAATTGTCTACCACATTAATTCCGAATGAATAAGCGATTAATTGGTCGCCGCCCGAGTCACGCGTTCCTTCCCGACATTGTCACATTGGTCTGACGTCACTTAAGCATGACGTAGAAAATGAGATGTCTCGTTCATGCTGTAGTTACTTCTGTAATAACTTACGATAATTCACTCGTTTACGAGGAGTAAATCGTAAGTTACTACAAAATCCCGTTTACACGAAGGAATTATCGTAAATTACTATAGAAGTAACGCTCGCGTAAACGTAGTACTAGTCGTCGTAGTAGATTAATATCGTACGGGTATACGAGCACAAGATGGCGACGGCACCAAAGTGGGGGTAAAGTTTGCGTTTTTCTACTAATATAGGACTCTACCCGAACGCACTCGACATCGCCGCCGAGCGATTGCGGGACCGTTTCCAATTCGCCGTTGCCGCGCGTCCGCGTGACGCGGTACGTCCTCCATCTCCCCCAACAGACGTGGATTTGTTATATAGATATTACTTAATGAATTAATCAAAGTTTGATCAAAACCACACTTATCAAATCTACCATAAATATAAATTGTATGGTTTAATGATGATCATGATTACGATTTTAGATCGTTTAAGAATAATCTGTTGATCCAATTGTCCTTCTTTTTATTTGAAAATTAATAATTTATTTATTTTTCTGTGCAGATTTAAGATGAAAAAGAAGAAAATGACATAAGAGGAACTTTATATGAAAAATACAAATTCAGAGAACGCTTTAAAAAATTTATAAAATTGTACTACATTTTCCATGAGTCATTTTAAAGTACTATAGGAATGTAGAAAATGTAACGCTTACCGAAAAGAACAAGTCGATATTTAGGAAGAGAAACATTTATTTTACTAACAAACCTAAAAAAACGATAATGCTTTTAAACAATTTCGCTTCCACATCATGATCTGGATATAATTGCCGCTCAGCTCTCTCTCTCTCTCTCTCTCTTTCACACACACACACACACACACACACACACACACACACACACACACACACACACACACACACACACACACACACACACACACACACACACACACACACACACACACACACACACACACACACACACACACACACACACACACACACACACACACACACACACACACACACACACACACACACACACGCGCGCGCGCGCGCGCGCGCATATGTATATCAACTACTGAATATGTACATATGTATGTAATGTCGGAAATTTATTTTTTGCCAATTCCTAGTATATGCATATACATTATACATATGCCTTACACTTATATCCCAGCAAACACCAAATATAATTGATATATAACCTGGGAGTAATAGATAATATAACACGTGTTACCCTTATGGAAAAATACACTCAACGTCTTAAAGTTGGGTGTGATTTCGGACCGCCAATGAAGGTTAACCATCATTTCAACATCTTTGATTGGTTAATCTTCAATTAGCGGTCCGAAATCACACCCAACTTTAAGACGTTGAGTGTATTTTTCCATAAGGGTATACTGTAGTAGCATAACAATTATATAACTTTACTTTATTATTATAATATAACTAGGTTATAAAACTATTATGTTGCTCCATTATTTATATGTTATAATAAATGCACATTAATACAATTGTTATATATGCGTGTTATACAACAACGGTTGCGTTGATATTATATAAATATTATATAACATAATTTCAATTACCGCCGGAATTATATAACTTCGATAGCATGCGCCATAGCGGCGCGCGCAAGTTCGCGGTTTCTTTATTTCCGCTTCCGCTAGTGCCATTATATCCGTGCCATGATTACTGATTAGAAGACCCGCGCTCGTCCGTGGGAGATCGTGATCGTGAACCGCGTTCGCGGGTGTCTTGTGCGCGCAACGGCCCGTTGCTCGTGAAAGGACGCGACGCCGCCCGGGGCACGAAGCCTTTGGGGCACGCGCTCCGCCTAACCAAGTAATTAAAGAAACGATGAAAGTAGTGGTATTTCACCGGCGATGTTGCCATCTCCCACTTATATATGCTACACCTCTCATGTCTCCTTACAGTGTCAGACTAGAGTCAAGCTCAACAGGGTCTTCTTTCCCCGCTAATTTTTCCAAGCCCGTTCCCTTGGCAGTGGTTTTGCTAGATAGTTAGATAGGGACAGTGGAAATCTCGTCATTGTCAATATCTTTGTCTATACAAGGACAGATATAGTCGATAACATAGAAAATGGTAATTTTGTCGTAATTATACAGACGGCTCCAGCATCCCCTTAAGGGGATATATATATATATATATATATATATCCCCTTAAGGTATATATATATATAGGGAGTCCCCCGTAGCCCTCGGCGGGGGAACAGGCAGTGTAGAGAGTGACGGAAAAAGAGCGACGGCAAGGGGAGACACGGAGAAGAGGGAAGGCGGAGAAAGTGCAATAGGGGTGAAGGAAGCAGAGAAGAGGTGGAGTGAATGGAGGTGAGGTGCAAAGGAAGAGGAGACGGCTGAAATCTGTCAGAGATAAGGAGGCCGGAGAACGAGGTTAGGTTGACGGAAACACGGGAGAGGGAGGAGATGGCACGTGAGGCGAGAGCGACACGACGGTTCAAGGCGGATTCGCAACGCGCATCACCGCAACGGGTGGCAGGGACAAGCGGCGAGATCGAGAGATCGAAGGGAGGGGTCAATGGAGCGAGGTGAACAGGTAAGGTATACACGTGGCAGCAGCAGAGAAGGCGAACCGAGGAGACGAGTGCGACTGGTGGAAAAGAGTAAGCGGTTGTCAGAGAAAGAATTGAAGGCGGAAGGAGCGAAGGTAAGGTGGAGGTGAAGGAGAGAAGCGCAATAGGTCAGAGGGGGAGAGGAAGGAGAGTGAGAAAGCGGTGCAAAGGAGAGGTGGCTAATTTAAGTGCGTTTTTCAGTTATCTCAGGATGGAGGAAAAAAGAAGAGCAGTTGTGGACGCGGTAGAGAAATTGATGGAGGAGAAAGTGAAGAAGATGCTGAAGGAGGTGAAAGAGGACGATAGAAGGAAGGAGGAGAGGATAGAGGAGCTGGAGGAGGAAGTAAGGAGATTGAAAAGGAAGGTGGAGAGAATGGAGCAAAATGGAGGTAAAAGGAAGAGGGAAGAGAGCGAGGAGAGTAGGCCTGAGAAGAAGAACTGGTGGGGGGTGGGGGGCGAGAACGAGGAAGAACTGAGGAAAAGAAATGTAATTTTAAGGATAGAGAAAGAGAAATGGGAAGGCAAAGAATCGAATTGGGAGAAGGTAAAGGAATTATTCACGGGAGGGTTAAAGGTGAGAGTGGAGGTAAGAGAAGTAAGGTTGATTGGACAGAGAGGTGCGTGGCTGACGTTTTTGGTGAGACTGAGGGACGAGGAGGAGAAATGGCGAGTGTTAGAAGCAAAGAGGAGAGCAGGGAGCAGTATGGGGGTGAAGTTAGATGAAGACAAATCGGTGGAGAGGAGGGACAGAGAGAGAGAAGAGAAAGGAAGGAGGTTAGAAAAGAGCAGGGAGGATGCCAGGAGTGAAACGAGATCCGAGGAGGAGGAGATTTCCAAAGGGATGGAGGAGAAGCTCCTCATGGATTCTGATGAGGAGGAAAAGGGCAAGAGAAAGAGGGAATGGGCAAAATAGAGAGCTGACGGGTGATAAAAGGAGGGAGGGAGGCAGTGGAACGAAGCCGCGGAGGATGCTGAGGAAGAGGAAGAGGAGGGGACAGGACTCGAGGGGGGGGGGAATTAATATTTTGTAATATTTTGTGAGGTCGAAAGAGGCCAGGATAAGGGTTAATTGTGTTTGTACGAGGTTTGGGAACGTTCCTCTCAAAAACGCCTTGTAAACCCTGTGGGGATAAACAATAAAACTAAGTTCCGCTTCCGGTGCGACAGAGGAGACAGGTGTGAGAGTGCTGAAGAGAGTAAAGTGGATTGAAGTGAGTGAGAGAGGAGGCAGAGGAGGGAGAGAGTGGCAGAGCGGAAGACGTGGAGGCAAGAGAACGAGAGGCAAAAAGGGTGAGTGGAGGAGCAGCTAGGAAGGGAGAACGAAGGGCAGAAAAGTGACAAGTCACAGAGGCGAGTTGGGCACGAACGATAGGAAGAGTAGACGGGTGACGCGGTGGGGGAAAGGAGCCGCGTGCGGTAGAGCGCGGCAAGGCACGAACGGTAGTAAGAGTAGAGGGGCGACGCGACGGGAAATCCGAGACGCGGAAGGGCATAGAGTAGGGAAGAGGGAAGGGAGAAGCGAATAGGGGAGATAACGAATAGGAGGGACAGGCAAAGGTAGGAGTGGCGAATGGAGCAGGAGAGGGAGGTGAAAATAGAGAGTGGACAGCAGGGAGATAAAGGAAAGAAGAGAGAAGGCGAGGGGGAGAGGAAAGCAAGAGGCAGACCGACAAAGGCGGAGGAGCTTGGCAAGCAGAGAGGAAGAACGGATAGTCTTGGGTCGGTATTAGACTATTTACAGAAAAGGAAAAGGGAAGAGCTAGAGGAGGCAGAGAAGACTAGATTCGAGGAAGAAATTCTAGAAAGGTTCAACGAAACAAGGAGGACCATCAGATCACCTCCAGCGAAGGTTAAAAAAGGAGAAGAGGGTAAAGAAAACATGGAGATAGAAGAGATGTTCAAGGAGATTCTAAGAAAAATGGAAGAACAGGAGAAAGAAAGGAGAAAAGAGAAAGAAGAGATTAAAAACGAGATTAAGGGACTGAAGGAGGAATTGAAGAGAAGGGAGGAAATGTGGAAGAAACAGAAAGAAGCGCTGGAAGAGAGAGTAAAGGGGCTAGAGGAGAAGGTGGAGGAAAAGATTAAAAGGTTGGAGGTGAAAATAGGAGAGAGAAAGAAGGAGAAAGAAGGGGAGGCAGGAAACGAAAATGAGGAAGTGGTGGAGAGGATGAGAGAGATAGAGAGAAAGCTGGAAAGGAAGGAGAAGGAAGAGAGAAGAAAAAATATAGTAATAAGGGGACTAGAAGTGAAGAAGGGAGGGAGGAGACAAGAGGCGGAAAAGTTATTGGAGGGAATGAAAGCCAAAGTGAAGGTAGTAGAGGTGAGGAAAATAAGGGGAGATATAGAAAAGGGAAGGGAAATGGTGCTGGTAAAATTGGAGAATGTAGAGCAAAAATGGGAGGTGATGGAGAAAAAGAGGAGCCTGGTGGGGAGAAAGGAGAGAATAATGGAGGATTTGTCATGGGACGAAAGAAGGATGAACTGGGGATTGAGAGAGATTGCGAGAAAAGAGGAAAGAGAGGGTAGGAGAGCGTGGGTTAAAGCAGGAAGAATAAGATTAGAAAATGTATGGTGGAGGTGGAACATGGAAGAGGGGGTGTTAAAGGATGAGAGAGGAAGGGTAAGAAAGGAGAGGGGAGGAGAGAAGGAGGAGAAGGGAGGCAAATTAGGAGGAGGAGGAGTAGGATCGGGGACGGGGGAATAGGAGGAAGAAGGAGGGGAAAGGGGGGTCGGAGGAGTCAGAAGAGGGAGGAGGGGAAGGAAGAAAGGGAGAGGAGGAAGGGGAGGGAAAGAAAGGAGGAGGATAGTGGTAGAGAGACGAAGTGAGCAATAAATGAATCGTGTTTCAGATTACCCAGGAATATCCAGGATGGAAGAGGAAGGGAGAATAATGGCGGAAGCGGTGGAAAGAATTATGGAGGAGAAATTCAAGAAGTTGACGAAGGAAAAGAAGGAGGAGGAGAGAAGGAAGGAGGAGAGGATGGAGGAGTTGGAGGAGAAGGTAAGGAAGATGGCGAAGGAGAAGAAAGAGGCGGATAAAAAGAAGGAGGAGAGAATAGAGGAGCTTGAGGAGAAAGTAAGTAGAATGGAGAGAAAGTTGGAGAGAATGGAGAATATTGGAGACAAGACCAAAAGGAAGAGGGAGGATTCTGAGGAGAGGGGGGGGGACGAAGAGGAAATGGTGGGCGAGGGTGGGAGAGAAAAACGAGGAGGAGCTAAGAAAAAAAAATGTAATACTAAGGGTGGAAAAGGAGGTATGGGGAGACAAAGGGTCACACTGGGAGAAGGTGAGGGAGGTTTTCGAGGAGGGACTAAAGGTAAGGGTGACGGTGAGGGAGGTTTTTGTAGTGGGACAGAGAGGAGCGTGGATAACGCTCCTGGTGAAACTAAAGGACGAAGAGGAGAAATGGCGGGTGATTGAGGCGAGGAGAAAGGCGGGTAACAGCGTAGGAGTGAAGATCGACAAGGATAAGTCGGTGGAGAGGAGAGATAGAGAAAGAGAGGAGAGAGAGGTGAAAATGGAAGGGAGAGGGTACAAGTATAAAGGGAGATCGGAGGAGGATATAATCTCTAAGGATATGGAGGAAAAATTACTGATGGAGTCGGAAGAGGATGAGAAGGAGGGAAGAAAGAGGGACTGGGCCAATTGTGGATAGGACGAGCCGAGGGGAGGGGGGCCAAGGATGGGGCCTGCACGAGAGCGGAGGAGAAGGGAGAAGAAGAGGAACAAGAGGAGCAGCGATTAAACGTCAATTATTATGATTTTGATTATGTTTATATTATGAGTATTATTATGATTAGGTTTGAGTTCTGAATTTGATTTAGAGTTTGTTGTGAAAGAGTGATTGTGATTATGTTATAGATTGTAATGAGGTTTGGGTACGTTCCTCGTAAAAACAAAACGCCTTGTAAAACCCTGTGGGGATATACAATAAACTACATACATACATATATATATATATATATATATATATATATATATATATATATATAATATGTGTGTGTGAATTCCATCTTCAATCGACTGATAATTATCATACATATATAATATATGTATCAGCTTTTACATAGATACGTAACGCGGAAATTTGCCACAAAACGGCATTTATAGAGCAAAACGACAATAGAGAAAAATAATAAAACATCTCTTATAGTGAAATAATTAATATAAAATAATATTTGAAGTTAATATTAAATTAATATTAAATAAATGTTGTTTAGAAACGTAATGGCAAACACAGCAGGTTTGTCTAAAACTCTTAGGTAGGCGAGCGAAAGAAAGAGAGTTCTTTTGATTAAGTCAAATTTCGTCTTTAGTATATGTAGTTATATTTACAAAAACAAAAGTAAAATATATTGACGTGACAAAAATTAATAATAAAGGTTTTTTACATTAGTTGAATCAAACAAAACAAATCAGTAACCTGTCCTGCAGATCGAATAGAAAAAAACTGAAATTAAACCAGATCTTACAGGACCGATTAAAGAGTCTGGATTACTGATTGAAATCAAAGTAAGAAAAGAAAAGAAAAGAAAAGAAAGGGGGGGCTTCTGCATTTGTCTACGAGATCAATTCATCGTTTCCTTACCCTGATAACCGCCAAAGATAGAAAACGATAAAAAATTTCTTATCGTTTTTAATACGGTTAGTGAATCGTTTATTTACGGTACTCTATCAGAAACTCACGTTACAAAATACTTAGGATCCTATCGTAAATGTCTTATCAGCTGCATATCAGTTTGTATCGTTTTTAATATGGTTAATGAATTGTTTGAATCGGTTTTAGTCAATTCATTTCAATCGTTACGAATCGTGAATTAAGGAAACAGATTCATATCGATTCATTTCTTTCAATCGGTTTTTATCGTTTTGAAGAATGCCGGGAACGGGGCAACTAGCGCCAGGAGTCGGAAGCCGCTGGGCTCGGTTTTCGGTGTCCGGGGCGGCTACCGCCAGGAGGTCCTTATATGAAGAGATCCCTCCAGTTACGATACTGGATTTCTCTGCTTTTTGCTTCGCAGGGGGTCTGCTTATATATTATGACTGGATGTATTTTAAATACGAGAAGCGTTTTTCATCATGCGCGGTTTAGCGGCATTGTCGCGAACTAATCGCCGATTTGGTTGATGCGGATTCAATTTATATCATTGATATACGATAGAAAACGAACCGATTTGCTGCTGTAAAGAAGATGATAAGTTGTATGTCAGAAAATCCTGATAAGAAACGATAGATGTATCGGTTCGGTTAAGTCATATAAATATCGATAAGATGTCTATCATTTTATTCTTATATATCCGTATTAATGCATACGATAAAATTATTACCATAAATAACGATACATATTATATCGTGTATATACGATTGATTCAGACGGGCAATAATTGTACATATAGAAAACGATTCATAACTATAAAATTTGTATAGTTATTTTCTTATTCAAACCTAAAACGATAGAAACCGATTCTATTCGATTAATGTTTTATCTGTCTTCTAAATACGCAACGATAGAATCGATAAGATACGATTAAAAACGATACAGATATAGCCGTTTTTAATCGTTTTCTATCGGAGATGGTTACCAGGGTACTTATTCGGTTAGGCGGAGCGCGTGCCCCGAGGGCTTCGTGACCCGGTGGTCACGGTGTTCTAGAGCCAAGCGTGTCAGAATGGCGTGAGGCCTCGCGGCCAATCGCCGTTAATACTCCCGCGTGATCCGATTCGAGGACTCTGCCAGGCGGGCAGTTTGACTGGGGCGGTACATCTGTCAAAGAATAACGCAGGCTAGAATATAAACCAGAGCCGCAAGAATGAGAGCAATTTCAAGATTTCAAGACGAGAATTAACCTTATAATATGAGCCTTCCCAATCAGCAGACAATATTTTTTAAATGTTTTTTAAATATTTTTTTTTCAGTATTTATACGTTGTTACAGTTTATTGTACAAATAATATTTATTTAATGTTTATTAAATGTTTATTTTACATTAATTATTAATTTAAAATTATGATTTAGAAAAAACATTTATTTAACGTTTATTTAATATTTAGGTCACATTAATTATTTGTTTGCAATAATATTTTTTAAAAACATTTATTTCACATTTATTTAACATTTATTTAATATTTATTTTACATTAATTATTTATTTAAAAAAATAATTTTAAAAAATATTTATTTAACGTTTATTGATTAATATTTATGTCATATTAATTATATGTTTACAATAATAATTTCTAAAAACATTTATTTCACATTTATTCAACTTTAATTTAACATTTATTTTACATTATTTATTTATTTAAAATAATAATTTAGAAAAAATATTTATTTAACGTTTATTTAATATTTATGTCACATTAATTATTTGTTTGCAATAATAATTTTTAAAAACATTAATTTCACATTTATTTAACATTAATTTAATATTTATTTTACATTAGGGTAGACCGGGGCACGTTGTCACATTTTGTTCAATATTTTTTGTATTTTTTACATTCAATATTTGAGAGTACTTTGATATGCCAAAATTTCGAGTGAACCCTCAGCTTCAATTGGACAGTATTGAATTTTGTGTGATTGTTACTCTACAGTTGTTACATAACAATAAATAACGACAGGTCGCTTGTGACAACGTGCTCCGTGACCGGGGCACCGTGACCACATCAAATGTGATTGCATGCAAAATGTTATCCAAACTGAATTCAACGTAAATATCAATATATTATAGTGCGCTGCAATGTAAAAAAGTAAAATCCTTCACAGAAACATTTATTTTATTTCAAAAAAGTACAAAAAGCACGAAGTTTTCGTTTTAATCTAAATACAAGAATTCCACTCGAATGCGCAACTTATTGATACACATTTAACAGCAAGACGAATTACTTTTAGATCGACTACTGCGGCTCTCGCAGTTTTCCGTTTGTAGGAGCGCACCATATCCCAATTGCACCTATGACATTAAAATTCGTGACAACGTGCCCCGAGGGCATTTTTTTACTCCAAACAGCCTCATGGCCGACACGTTTTGAGATATTCATAAGGTTAGGTATTGCACGCGGTAGGTAAAAGTACATACTTTAAGATAATATAAAGGTCTATTCTGAAAAAACACAAGCTTCATATCCAGTACATTGAATATTAGACAATAAAATTTTACTTACGGTCGCAAAAAACTTTCAAATTGATTTTACGTCAACACAGCTGGAGCAATCTCAACACTGTAAACATACCAAAAATGGGCATACACTAACACGTTTTGGGAACAACGGGTGTTGTCCTCTGATTATTAGTTTTTTAAATAAAGCCGATGTGACAACGTGCCCCGTGTGACAACGTGCCCCGGTCTACCCTACTTATTCACTTGCAATAATAATTTGAAAAAACATTTACTTAATATTTATTTGACATCCCAGGTGAATTTTGTAATGAGCCGGCACTGGTTTCTGACATTCACCGGACCTTAAGAAATATTATATATATCCAATTCAAAATTTTATTACTCTTTTTAAACTGAATTTGTTTCTTAAGATGATTTTTGAAAAATTATAAATTTGCGCTGGTTATACCATATGTAGACTGTATATGTATAACACTTCATTAAATTAAGAAGTAGTCTACCACGTAAGGCAGTTGGCTCACGATCCAGAGGTCCCGAGTTCGAATCCCACCAAGGTAAGTGTTTTTTTTCAGATTTTTCAGATACGAGAAAATATTTATAATCATAGTAGAACTGCATCTGCATCTTAAGAAACAAAGTTAAAAAATAATAATAAAATTTCGAAATAAATAATTTTTTTGTCGTTAAAATAAACGTTTTTAAACACTAAAAAAATGTCTTTTTAAACGTTAAAATAAACGTTTTTAAACATTAAAAAAATATCTTTCTAAACGTTAAAATAATATTTCTTAAACGTTAAAATAATATTATTTTAAACGTTAAAAAAAATGTTTTTTTAATGAAAAAAAGGGAACTTATCCCATTATTTTTAACGTTTTTAAAAATGTTTGAAAAATGTTTTTAAATGTTTTTTAAAAACATTTTTTAAATATTATTTTGCTGATTGGGTTGTACTACTATGTCGTTCTTCCAATATGGCGTCCCAAATGAGAATATCGGAATGGGCCCTGCTCGCTGTACCGGACTCCTCGCCTCAATCCTCCCTCTCGGACGCGGGCTGCCGCAGCTCTCCTTTTCCTGGCGGTGAGCTCTCCCTGGGAAGTCGAATCTCGCTTGGTTGGTCTCCAGAATACATGCCGCTTAGCTCAATCAGTTACGAAAAAAGGAAAACGTACTCGTCTCGTCCGAAGAAACGCAGCAAGTGCGGCCATGACACTGAACGAGAGCGAGAAAGGAGGTGGGGGCGCTTTGAGAGTGGCGACTCACGCGTCGCGCCATCTGAATGAAACGATCGGGCGTTTGCAAAACGCGAAGGAATTCGAACGCAATATCTGAACAAATGTTAAGTAAGGGCTCAGTCACAATGAGAGGAATAAGAAATAGGATAAAGGAATAAGGAATAAGGCATGTTGCATCTCACTTTAATGTACGTGTACTGAAGTGAGATGCGACATTCCCTTATTCCTTATTCCTTTATCTTATTCCTTATTTTTCTCATTGTGACTGAGCCCTAAATGTTTTTTTAAGTCACTATTGCAAATAAATAATTAATGCAAAATAAATATTACATTACTGTCAAATAAATGTTAAATAAACGTTGTTTCAAATCATTATTGCAAATGAATAATTAATGTAAAATAAATATTAAATTAATGTCAAATAAACATTACATAAACGTTTTTTTTTCTTCAAATTATTACAGTAAATAAATAATTAATGTAAAATAAATATTAAAATAATGTCAAATAAATGTTAAATAAATGTTTTTTCAAATCATTATGACAAATAAATAGTTAATGTAAAATAAATATTAAAATAATGTTGAATAAATGTTAAATAAATGTTTTTTCAATTCATTATTGCAAATAAATAATTAATAAACATAAATATTAAATTAATGTCGAATAAATGTTAAATAAATGTTTTTTTAACTTATTATTGCAAATAACTTACTAATGTAAAACAAATATTAAATAAACGTTTAATAAATATTTTTTTCTAAATCATTACTTCAAATAAATATATAATCAATGTAAAATAAATATTTAATAAACATTAAATAAATATTATTTTTACAATAAATTGTACAAATGTATAATTAATAAAAAATAAATATTAAAAACACATTTAAAAAACATTGTCTGCTGATTGGGTAACGGTGTTATGTAAACGTAGTCAATGTGCTGTTTTTCTGTAAGAGCTAGAAGAAAAAGATTGTGCTTGCTTTCTGTATAAATCAGATGGAAAGAATATCCACATAAAATTTGTCATATAGGACTGAAAAGACTATTGGCGTTTTCGACTGAAGCAAGGTTAACCCATTTCTTTTCTTTTATAATTAACTGACCAATCACGGTTATTCCATTCTTTAGAAGAATAACTGTGATTGTTCAATCATTGAAGAAAATAACCTGAGTTGGATTAACCTCGCTCCAGTCGAAAACTCTACATATCATTTTTGCATTTATTGCAATATTTGTAACATTTTTAGTAACATCTTTGTAATTAATAATTTTATTTACTTTATATTATATTTTATAATAATATATGCCATAAATGTAAAGATTTTTAATATATGTATAAAATGATTTATTTTAAATTAATAAAAAAATTATATTTATTTAATATGCCTTTTAAAAAAATATTTTTCAAAAAATATTTTGTTATTTATAAATGGTTAGATAACTACAAGATTTGCTGTTTTTTGCTGATAATTTATTGTCAGGCAGTGTTATCACGATTTGCTCTGTATTTGGCACCAATTTGCAGTTAAATATTGTCCCTAAACATAGCTTGGTATTTGGCGTCAATTTGTTCTTAAGTTTTGTTACCAAAATTTTATCAATATTTGGCATTAATTTGGCGTTAGGTTTAGTCAACAAACTTTAACAGCAATTTGATGCCAATTTGTTATCAGGTAGTTGCTAAGCTTTTCTCGGTATTTGGCGTCAATTTGTTCTCAAGCTTTGTCACCAAAATTTGCTCAATATTTGGCATTAATTTGGCGTTAGGTTTTGTCAACTAATTTTAGCGGCAATTTGATGCCAATTTGTTATCAGGTACTACTAAGCTTTGCTCGATATTTGGTATCAATTTGGCGTCAATTGTGTACGCATGTTTTGCTACGTATTTGCTAGCAGTTTGTCGACAACATTTGATAAAACAAATTTTGATGCAAATTTGTACCATTTTTGAAACCAAAATTTGTAGCAAGTATTTGGCATTATTTGTTTGAACAGATTTGGCTATCTGGGTACATACATACATACGTTACAAAGGTATTTTAAAATGTCCCCAAGGCAACGTATCGGTCGAATCGGGAATAATGTATCTCTTATCATCGTATGGACTCAGAGCGATTTTTGTTTCGGATACGGTGTACACCTCGTGTAGTTTGGACCTTATGCAAGCCTGTTGTCGCGTCATTTCGATCTCATCGTTCAAACACCTCGTGTAATCGTCGAACGTTATAGTACGCGCTACGACGTTGCTCTTCACACCTTTTGCTTTTTTACAATCTTTTTTACCATCCACCCTCAACGCGTACATCTTCGCCCTGAGTCCGACGAATTCGGTCATGATCGTGCCGTTATTCTCGTCCTTCATCAAGCCCGGCACCTTCTTGTTCGCGAGCGGTATACCGTACGCGTTATCTACCGCGTAATCGCTCGTGTCGAATCTAGCGATATCGCGTTTCACGTTCTCATACACATCCTCGCACTCGATGTGATATATAAGGCTGTCCGTATCGGTGTACATAATTCTACACATATCGCCGTACAGGGGAGACATGTATTCGTGATGAAATTCATACAAACAGACTTTCGATACGTCGAGAATGCACATGCCGACGTAAATAGGTTTGTCGAATTTAACCTCGAGTTTTCGCAGTTCGACGGCTATCAGATTTTCCGAAAACACGCTCCGGCTGTGAAAATTTGGTCGCGCGATCATTGCCTCCGCACCGTATCGTCCGTCCCACTTTGTTAATAATTTTACGTCAACGTGATTGCGTACATTCTCCCTTGTTTTCCCGAAAACTGCGTTGTTCATCAATTTATATAAATTTTTCTCGAAATCGTTGGCCTGTGTTCTAAATTTCGTATTGAGCTCGATGTAAGTGCGGAGCCACGTAGATTGAGCGAATTGCAATACGCGATGTATCTTTGTGACGCGAAGACCGTGGCGCGTGCACTGCTGTAGGTTGCGGTAGTGTATGACGTAACGCTTCTTATCGTAGAGCGTCGCGAGAAGTTTGGATTGGTTTTTGCCTGGCGGTTTATCGCGTGTTGGACAGAACGGTAGGTCAGCGTGCGCGTCATGTTTATCCTGTGGATACTCTAGATCGACTTCGAGAATGTAACCCGTGGGCGAATCCAAAGCGATCGCGCTGAAGTCGAAATTCGAAACGTCTTCGACCCATCGAAACTCCGCGTAGGGCAGTGGCTGACACATCGCCCAGCCGTACAAGTTATTTACATCGAAGTACATCAAATACGAAGACGGTTTCGATGAATCGTACGACTGCATGTACTTGTTGTTGGCCCGCGCGTATCTGCCTGAACATTGACTCAGACCACCGCGTATACCGCGTTCGATGAACATAATCATGTCAATGTCGGTGAGCAGTTCGAAATTGATACACGTATACTTCAACATAGCGTCCCATGTGAAACCTGGCAAAGTGTAGTAGTACGCGGGATCGAGTCCGTAACTCGCGATACAACTGTCGCGGAAATTTTCAAAAACGTCGGCCAATAACAAGACATCGGTTTTGAGGTATAGATCGCTGTATTCGCCCAAGGTTCGAACGGAGAACCGTCGCCAGACGTTCGCGGCGTGCTCGTAATCGCTCTCGGATACGGTGTCACCGGTCAAGGAACTGTAAAATGAGTCGCGCGGTGGTAAACACGTGTCCTCCAGCTTGTCCACACAATCCACGTATTCGTACGGAAAGACACCCTTTCGGGTTAAAAGATCAAAATCCTCGGTCGATAATTGTGAAAATTGAGAACGTACAATTTTTAACTTATCTCTGCATAGAAAAGATGCTAATTTATCGAGGCTGCTACTCAAAAATTTATACGAATCGATAAACCGTAATTTTATGTCGCTTCGCGAATCTGATCTGTCGGCGGTATCTTTAACGTGTTTCGTGAACGATATGTATTTTTCTTTCGTGATTGGAAGTAATTCTACATGTCCTTCGTACGCTGTAGCTATCTCCGTGATAATAAAATGTGCGTCATAGCCCGATAGATTGTGAAAAATTATCGGAATGC
Source organism: Temnothorax unifasciatus (assembly GCA_030770225.1). Taxonomy (NCBI): domain Eukaryota; kingdom Metazoa; phylum Arthropoda; class Insecta; order Hymenoptera; family Formicidae; genus Temnothorax; species Temnothorax unifasciatus. Next base: position 46,159 of record JASTWK010000926.1, on the reverse strand, counting down.
AATGTGAATCTTTATAATTTACCCTCAGGGTACAGACTATAAAAAAGTTACGTTCCGTACAAACATGGGTTAGCCTAACCCGGCGACTTTGATTGACTGTATATCGGGCTGTAATTTGTCAATTAAAACAACTTTTTTTTTCTTTGGATCGGAAATTTTCTCAAGAATACAATGGCGTTGATAGATTTATTACATTATTTGTTTAAACAAAGATACATTTGAAAATGTAAACCATTCTCAAAAAATTTTCATAAAAATTCATTTTTTCTTTTAAATTGCATAACTTTATGAAAAAAAAGGTATCGACATTTTATAAGTCGCGTTTGAAAGCTAAAAAGTTGTTCTTTGAAATGGCTGAATTCGTTTTTTGATCCATTCCAAAAAGTATATTTTTTTTTAACTATGAAAATACCCGTTTTTTTGCGATAGCGATATAACGTTACTTGCTTGATTTATCGTAATAACGCAAAAAAAAATATCTTAAAGTAAAAATAGTTTTTTTGGATGTTGTTGATTAGTATAATATAAATAAATAACAAAAATTGATTATTAAATAAAATTATGCATGCACGGATACGTTATGCTGGTATGATACAGAGCATCATTTTGAGGTTAGAATGCACAAAAATATATTAAAAATAGTAAATTATACATACCAGAATACTCTACTGCAGCAAATACTCGAAAAACACAATTTTTTTTTTAACACGGATTTTGTAACGTTCCGTACAGACTGGGTGTAGACTACCCGAGTTCAATTTTTAAAATAGTATAACTCGAGCACCAAGCGTAGACTGACGCTGCCTCTTGGCGCTCACATAGTACCAACCTCAAAGATTTCCCCCCCCCCGGTACGGACCCCCACCATTCACTTCCTTTGAAATGGCGCTACTTTCAAAATTCGCTCGGGTTACGCTAACCCAGTGTGTACCCTGAGGGTTTAGATTACAGTTGACATGCGCGGGACCTCTGTATCGACCGGTCAAGTGACAATGATCGCGTACTCGCATTTCGTCTGGCTCGAACGGTCTTTCGCAAATGTGACATTGCGCCGCGCTGCGAAATATCTCCCATTCGTCTCGCGTTAGATCTTTTTTTTTTTGTTTGCGGGGAAGTGAGAAAATGCCTCGCGCATCATTCCGGGGGCCGGCCACCCGGGGTATGTGGGGCTTGCACCCACTAAAAAAACTCACTCCCAAACATATAGCACGCTGGACTACCAGTCACGACACGCGGGAGACTTGAGGTATTACTTCACGTGCCACAACAGTCCTCTCGCGGAGGCGACAGAAAGACGTAAACCGAAAACGAAATCACACGGTGGATTAAACAAGGACGCCCCGAAAACCCCGCGGGAGTAACCCCCTAGTCGAATGATTGACACAAGTGTCAACATTCGACCACCTCGGAGAGACCTCATGATAGTGTTATGCGGGCATTCATATCATAGAGGCCTCTCTTCATCGGCTGCGAGGGCATCCAGCGGGGAGACCGCAGAGGTCCCACACAGAACGTACAAACATACATGTACGCACTAAACGAAACGGGAACTCCCCTATCCGGAGGGAAGCTCCACACTCAAACAAACCGCAGGAATAATCCCGCTAGGACATAGGTGACAACCCTCCACCACAGAAATGACAGACGGACACAAAAATCCGCACCACGGGCCAGAAAAAATTCCGGCTAACAGTAAGACTCGCACCCCGCCCCCCCAAAAACCCCGATAGGAAAAGAGGGGGGGGGAGAGGCGCGAGAAAAGTAGAGTCCCGGGGGGCCCCGCCGCAAGCCGCGGAAACCCCAGAGGGACGACCACCCGCACCCCGCCACAACGGAAGCATCCGACAAACCCGCTGACTAGCAGCGAGGTCGGAGCCCCGCAAGCACAGCGGTGAGCGACGGAACCACGGGCGACCGACTCCCAGAGGGCCCCAAGACCAGCGCGACGGAGCCCCCAGGAGGAGAAAACAAGACAAAGAAGGAAAAACAGCAGGGCATCCGGCGACCCAGAGGCAGCCAAGCACCGACCGCCCCCGGACCAAACACCCCCCAGGGATCCGGGAGCGTCGCAGAAACGACGCACCGGACCCCAGGAGGAGGAAGGACCAGAACCGGCCGGCCCCCAGCCACCGCCAGAACGACAGAGAAGCCCCGCCCGCAAGAGGAGTAATATACAATCATACACAGACGGCGCAATAACGCACGACGCAAGTTACAATAGTCGCAAACAGAAAAAATAGCGCATCCGCCATACATAAGTACCCGGCTATCCGGGGTCGAACAACGCACGCTGACGCACACGCTCGTCCTCCTCCTTGCGCCGCAGGACCCTCTCAGCGAACGAAGAAAAGGAGCTCCAAGCCTCCGCGGAAGAGCATATCGCCTCGACGACTCTCACCAGTGATAGGTCATGACCGATAACAGTGGTCAATTCAGCACGTTCCATTCTCCAGAAAACGCATACAGCAAGAGTATGTTCCGCAGTGTCCTCCGCCGAGTCGCAATAACGACATAGAGGTGTAGTTTCCCGATTAATTCTAAAAAGATAGGCTCCAAAGCAACCATGTCCGGTCAGGAGCTGCGTTGTTCTGTAGGTAAGAAAACCGGAAATACGGTCGAGCCACATATCGAAATTAGGATGGATAGCCTCGAGTGTTCTTCGACCAGAAAGATTCGGCTGCTGGACATGATCTCTCCACCTCCCACGCAGCGCCACCCACTCCTCTTGACGAACTGCGACGGATGACACGTCGTTGAAAGTTCCATTTTCCTTCATTCTTCTATGTCGTAGATAAGTATGACGCAGAAAGTCCGCGTACAAATGCATGGGTGGAATTCTTGCGAGTAGCGTGGATGCCTCGTAGGACACTGTGCGATAGCACATAGTCACACGTTGCGCGGTCAGTCTAAGTGCACGACGTAGAATGCGCTGCTTATTATTCGAATTAAGGAATTCCTCACTCCAGATGGGCGACGCGTAGAGGACTATGGAAGTAACCACGCTATAGTATAACCTCCGCTTGTTCTCTATTGGGCCTCGGAGGTTTGGAAGAATGGCACACAAGGCACGACCAACCTTAGCGACCTTATCCGCGATGTACTTAACGTGGGCATTAAATGCCCACCTTTTGTCGACATAAACGCCAAGATATTTCATACTATATGAAACCTTTATCCGCGTGTCTTCATAGTTGAGGTAGGAGTTTCGAGGGCAATGCCCAAAGAAGACCGCCTCTGACTTAGTCCAGGAAACTGACAAGCCAAGGGCACGTATGTTGATAAGCAGCCTGTCAAGGCACTCAGTCGCAAGGGCGCATGCAGAATCGAAATCGTCTTCAACGACTACAAGAAGGGTATCATCGGCATAGCAGATAAGATCGCAACCCTCAGGTAACATTGTGCGGAGCACTCGATCGAATCCAATGTTCCATAGAAGAGGGCCCATAACCGAGCCCTGAGGAACTCCCCTGTTTACACGCCTGGTACGTCGAGTGCCATCAGCAGCAAGATATCTTACGATCTTTGCGATTTCTTAGGTAGTCCTCAATAATGCGGCGCAGATACGGGGGGACTCGTTTACTCCGCAAGGCCCCTCTTATACCAGAATGCTTGATGGAATTAAATGCATTAATAATGTCTAGAGAAAGGGCCAACGCCACTTTCCCGTCTTCTCGGGCCCTAGTGACAATAGTTTTAAATAAGAAGAGAGCGTCAGTGGTAGATCTCATCTTCCTAAATCCAAATTGGTTATCCGAGAGGTTGTAAGGAGGGTTGTCGTCCAAGTAGGCCACGAGTCGATTCGCGATCACACGTTCGAAAGTTTTTCCGACCTCGTTAAGGAGGCAAATAGGCCTGGCCTTAGGAACCTCTCCCCGCGGGGGAACGTCGCCCTTGGGGATAAGAACTAGGTCGGCTACCTTCCAACTTGGCGGAAATACGCCGGCCTGCATGTAAATATTATAGCACTGCGCAAGACGTTCGATCATGCAAGACGGCAGCTTCTTAAGGGCAATGGCCTTAAATCCGTCCGGTCCAGGCGCAGTATTGGAGCACTTCTTCTGAGCGATAGCATCGGTAACCTCCTCGAGGGTGATGGGGGCTCTTCCTGTCTCACAATCACCCAGATCCACGCGAGAGAGTTCAGTATCAGGCGGAAAGAGTTGATCCAGCAAGCGCTTCAAAATATCCGGTTCCAGGACCGCACCGAGACCAGGAGTGGGCTTTCTAAGCTTATCCATAACTAATCTGTACGGCAAACCCCAGGGATCCTCGTTCAATGATGTCAAAAGTTCGGCCCATGCATTCGACTTTGCCTTACGAATCTCAAGTTTTAGTTGCCGATTAGCCAGCATGTAATTTGACCTTTTAGCCTCCGAGATCTCCGGTCGGTCTCTACCGCGACCACGGGTCCATTCCCGCCTGGCAGCGATCGAAGCGGTCCTCAGATCAGCAATAACGTCATTCCACCAATAGGCCCTATCAGTTCTCGGAGGGCGTGAGCGAGGAACAGCGGCGGAACATGCATCCAAAATACACTTATGAATCCAGCGATCTGGCTTAAAGTCAATCAAAAACTCCTGGTCTTTGGGAGAAACGGCACATCTCCATTCCACCGCAGCCTGATACATGTCGATGTTCATAAGTCTGAAATTCCAGCGAAGAGGCGAAGATCTTGGAGACCGTCGAGGAGAAAGTCCCGAAATACAGAAAGAAATATAGAGATGATCCGACATGGACTCCAATTCTTCATGTATCTTCCAGTCCGAAATCCGATAGTATAGATCAGACGAAGCCCAGGTGAGATCCACAATGGAGCTCCCCTGATGACTCAGGAATGTGGGGTGGTTTCCCTGATTCACTAAACGCAGATCGAGTTGCGCAGCCAACTCCTCGAGGAGCTTACCCCTGCGGTTCGTCGAGTTGGAACCCCAGAAACGCGAATGGGCGTTGAAGTCACCGCATATTATAATATTGTTGTTGTGAGTAATATTAGACAAGTCAGCTATTTCATTTAAGAAATTAAAGTAATCACCTATATCAGTGTTGGGTGATACATAACAAGACATAATAAAGCAGTCACCAAACTGAATGAGGACTGAGTAACGACCCTGTGCAACAAGCACGGCGGGTGTATCGGTAACCCTGGTATTAATATAGATGGCGGCAAGACCGCTCAAACTGTGAAACCATAGTTGTTGTGAGCTGAATACACGTGCGGGTTCGGATACGACGCAAAGGCCGGCCCCGACTTCCCAAGAATGGTGAATCAGGAGATCTTGAGCCTCCCTGTTCTTATTAGCATTTAATTGAAAGCATCGAGTCATTGCTGCGGCCTGTTATTCCCAGCTGCTGCGTCCCTACGTGGCATTTTATTAGAAACTCTGCTGGAGCAGCTTTCTATGCTACCCAATCTATGATTTGACGGTCTACCTACATCCTTACATAGAATACAGCACAATTCCGCATTGCAGGTACCAATCTGATGGCCACTGAGACCGCACCTAAAACAATTTCCAGTACGGTTCTCGGGAAAATTACAAGTAGTCCGCACGTGCCCGTACCTCCAGCACTTGAAGCATTGCACGGGTCTAGCTTCGAGAAGCTCGAAGCAACCGTCCAACCGATCTTCATCCTGCCGGTAGAAGACACTCGAATAGCCGCCGACAAAGGGCATTTGACCCATACAGAACTCAATCCGTTGCTCAATCTCCGAATAATACCAAGTTTAATTTGGGATTCGTCACAATCTCCCACCACCGATATTTCATTTGTAATCTCGATGGGAGTAATGGACTCGTCGAAGTTCCAAATTCTTATTTCACCCATAGTTGTAGGGCGGGTGACGCGAACCGTTCCGTCATTTAAAACTTCTTTCAATTTCCCAACAAGCGTATCCGCCTTTGAAACTCCGTCGGCACCAGGTATTTCGATAATTATGCCGCCATTGATACCACGGCGGATCTTAGAAGACTCGATACCAAGAGTATCTAAACTAATCTTTTCTCGGGCTTTCTTAAGTATGTCCGAGTAGCTGACATCCTTCTCGAGGCTCGTTATCGAGACCGCAGCCGTCCTAGGTGGCCTGCGTAAACGAGCGTTCAAACGAGGACGCGGTCTTCCCTCGGCAACGTTCGGCTCCTGATCAATAGGATTGAGCCG
>JASTWK010000926.1:0-35000 GCA_030770225.1 Temnothorax unifasciatus | reverse complement strand
TTTAATTTATTTACTTATTCTTTCCTTTTATAGATTTGTAATTTAAAATTACTCCCCGCCCGGGAAAAAATGGAAGAGATCTGAACAGACTTGATCAGATCTCATCAGATCCGATCCACTCAGATCTGGTTTGATCGAAATATTGGCCCTATCTGATCAGATCCAATCAGACATGAGTAGATCTGATCCGATCTTAGCGGATAAAGTCAGATATGTAACGACGAGAATAATCTATTATATCTGCTCAGATCCAATCAGACATGAGTAGATCTGATCCGATCCGGTGTCCATTCACTGCAGAAAATTGTTGTTTTCAAATGTTATTTTTTAAATATGCCACTTTATTATAAAAGTGGACTCCACGATACAAAAGTTGTGCCGTTCCACGATTTACTTGGCGCAACTTAGCACGACACTGCCGTATCTGATACCGTTCTTATACCACTGTTCATCAAACTTTAAATACGAGAATCAGATTCCCTCGGATGCCATCTATCGGATACTTTGAGATGCAACATTATGATCTGATCATGTATAATCTTATATGACTATACATATAAATTTATATGTGATTATATTATTTTATCAGTTTAAATTATAAGGTATGTTTGCAAAATAATTTAAAAAATTTATGTTTTATATATACATATACACATTAATCTTTTATATTTACCTATTATTAATTAATTTTGCACGGTACTTTTTTAATGGAATATTTATAATAAATTCTAAATATGGTGTCGAAATTAACAATTATATTATTATCAAATTGGCAGAGACTATATTTATTATATATGTTAATGTTTCAAAATTGAGAAAACTGTTTTTAATATAATTGATTTAATTAATTGATTTTTGTTCAGTTTGACCAAAAATCATTTAAGGACGTTCTCCGGTGGCAGTTGTGCTCAACTCAGAGTTACCCCCCTTCCTTCCCCCCCAAGTGTGTTCGCATTGGTTCGCATACGCACGGGTTGACAACTACTTCCGCAAAAGTCTGAAACTCGTCTAGCCGCGCAGCTTTACTCGATCTGGCTCTCGAGGCAGGTGCATGTTTATTTCGTGCCACGTTTCATAGGTTAGAAAATCGTCAAAGAATAGGTACGAAGGTAGGAAGATTACGCTTGATTTAAATAACGTTGCCCATAAGATCTTGACGTTCTCTACTTAACCTATATGTCGCAGCGGTAGCAACGTTGCCAAGTTTCCCTCTCCCTGCCTCCGAGCAGACGAAAATTATGTCCGATAGTGTTCTTTAGACGACTATTTCTCAAAAATAAATACCGCTTGCTATATCGAACTTTAATGTCACACGTTACTAATAATATGAGGCATCTTATACTAGTTTTTAAAAAAAATTCTAAGAAAACTGTACTTGTTATTCATAAAAATGTCCGTGTCGAGAGAGCTCAATATAGGGATTACGTGTTAAAAATCGGAACTTTGAAGCTGAATATCTCAAATTTTAGTGCCGCAAGGGGCATTGAATAAAACGCCTACGTATAAAACACGATTAATTAAACATATACTGAAAGTTTAAGAAAATTTCTAAGAAAACGATTTTGCCGGTGAACGTCCTTAAGCGTCCTTTTTACAGAGTTAATATTATATTTGATATAATGTCCAACATTGGGTGTAAAAATTAATAATGGACGATTTGGAACGAAGAAATTTTTATAAGTTCCATACTGACGAGATCTGCTCAAATCCGGCAAGATCGGAAGAGATCTGATTGGATCAGCAACACAACTTTGTAAGCCAAGATTGGTCTTATCTGGTGAGATCAAGATATGTCTGACTAGGTCTGCTCAGATCCGGCAAGATCTGAAGAGATTTGATTGAATCAGCAACATAACTTTGTAAGCCAAGATTGGTCTTATCTGGTGAGATCAAGATATGTCTGGCTAGGTCTGCTCAGATCCGACAAGATCTGAGGTGTAAAGTCTGCTCATACTTCAGGAGATCTGAAGCAATCAGATAATGTCCGATTAGATCGGAAGAGATCCGATTGGATCTGCGATTCAATATCAAACGGCAGCAATGGTCAGATCTGGTAAGATCGGATTATAGTTCAGCATATCTGGCTGCATGTGATCAGATATGGTCATGCAGATCTGGCGAGATAAAATTGTATCCAATCAGATCTGACTTTACTTGAATTTCAGATCTCGTTGTATCTCATTTTATCAAATCAGACATGGTCAGATCTCCTCCATTTTTTCCCGGGCGTCTTTTGCAAATGATTATTATTGTTTTAATCTGTTTTCATTACTATTTTTCTTGCGTTACCAGGTGGACCGATAAGTAATATTTACAATATGCTGTACAATTCTCAGACAAAAAAAAACAAAAAAAAAACATCATAGGGGTACGCATCGTGGATCACGCAACACATACGCGGATAGGCAGTTATCAGACGGTTGACAGAAAGTATAATAGAGATAGGTTTGCGGGTTATACTGTTAACAACATGGCAATCTCGGCACGGCTGAGGCATGTGTACGCACCCTTATCATAGGGTCAGAAATCATGAATCGTTATACATCCTAAATACGCATAGGTTGGTCCCAAAACAATATAGACCAGCCATAAAGATCGCATAAATTATAAACCTATAAAAAATGTACTGCAACATTATGAATCCACCCCAAGGTCGACGCACACAGCACCCACGCGCTACCGTTCAGATTGCCACGCAAAGCGCATACAACACCTGCATGGATGTGAACTAGTCCTAAGGTCGGTAGATATTATTAACACAACGGACTATAGAAGCAATCCGTCAAGAATAAACAGTATAAAATGCATGTATCGCGTGCCCGGACGTGAACTAGCCTTAAGGTCGGTAAAAGCTACTATTTATCGTTCAATTATAACACGCGTAGTGTTCAGGCCAGTGTGAACAAACCCTAGTGCAGTATCTCAAGTCATACGCGTGAATTGACTTTTCGGAATGTACGAACAGACTTGAAGTGTGAAAGTATGAACTGACCGCAAGAACAGACCGTCAAAGATACGAGCAATAGAGTTCGCCTCTATATATTCACGACCATAGTTTGAAGCCGCACGCGCGCGCCCAAGTAATAAACAATCGTGAAATATATTTAATTAGTGCGATTATTGTAATATCTCAGTCTCGCGAAGTACATAAATTAGTGATAAGTAGATATATATAGGTTTAAGTGAATAAATAATCACAAAGGACATTAATAATCAAGTGAAAAATTGTACATACAATACGAAAATTCTATCACACATGTAAATTGGACTTACGCGGTGGGTACGAACAGACTGCAGAGAAGGTCTGTCAAGAAACCGAGTAATAAAGTTTCGCATCTAGCATTCGTGACCACAGTCAGGAAAAACGTACGCATGCACCCGAAATAACAACAATCATTAAATGGTAAATCGCAAGTGTGCAGTTATTATAGATAATAATCAGTAATATATATTAAATTGTGAATAAACACAAAATAAACACAAGACACGATTAACACAGTTAAGAAAAGAGATCATAACAATTGTATAAAGTTATTGTAATTATTGTTAAATAAATCGAAAAACAGGGTATAATAAATCATGTTTATTTTATTTCTTCCTGTCAAAGTCTTCCAGCTTCATATAAACTGAAACAGCATAAGAACGAGATATCGTGTCTCAACGCATATGTCTCAACATATTGAGGTTAAGCATCATGTTTTTCCTTGTTGACTAGTTTATATATCATAAACACGCTGAGCACGCAGTAAATGATATAGATCTCCTTGCTAGGACAGAAAAGACAGCAACAATAACAAATACTTCACTTCACTAAGGACAGAGATACACAAAAACTAACACAATACATAACATAGATCCTCGTTGTAGTAATAAATAAGTCGCGCGCCGAGGTAAGGTCGCACGCAGAAGCGCATAAATGTCAGTAGTAGGTTGTTAATACAAGGCGCACAGATTTAACTAATGTATAAATGCATGAGTGCATTATATTCATCAATGTACGCAAACAGTATCAAGTTGAGCCAAATTTCAGCAGAGCGACAACGCGAGATAACATTCGTCTCAGGATAAATTTTCCAGAGCATTCGCGCTAATATATAAGGACCAGAGAGCAATGTTTCTTAACATATTAATAACAGCTAACCCAGTGAACACAGTAATATAGCAGCAATGCAACGGCAATGTAACCGAATATAACAGGTTATATCAACCAAAGTGTTACATGCAACTTACATGTAATTTGCAATTTCCGACTCAGCAATACAACATGTTACATAACGTGTTATTTAACTATTACGTAACAGTTATAATAAGATAATGAGCGTAAAAAAAATATTTTTTTCGAAATTTTATTACCATTTTATAACTAAATTTGTTTCTTAAGATGCAGTCTATAATTATAAATATTTTTTTGTATTTGAAAAAAACACTTACCTTGGTGGGATTCGAACTCGGGACCTCTGGATCGTGAGCCAACTGCCTTACGTGGTAGACGTACTACTTCTTAATTTGATGTAAGTGTTATATATAGTCTACATATGTCACAATCAGCGTAAATATATAATTTTTCAAAAATCATCTTAAGAAACAAATTCAGTTTAAAAAGAGTATACGTTATTTACCGATACGGATGGATACCCGGATTATATAAATTGATCATATAAATTATAAATATTTTGTAAATTATTAATAATTATTAATTATAAATTATATATTTTGTAAATTATAATTTTTGCCTTAAGGCGAACTAAAAGGCCTCTGCACAATATTAAACCTTTCAAACAAAATATATATATTTAAAAACAATTAAAAATTTATGATGAAAAGCGCAGACCATTATTAGCTCTAGCAAAATAAAACGATGCAGGGTTTAAGAGCCCGGGCACATAGAAAAACGTAAGCAGTAAGCAAATCAACAGTCTTATATTGTATGTTATTCCGTTACACCCCATTAATATTACCAGAATATTACTAGTTATACTAACATTGATACAAGCGTGTTACGTAACAATTACACAATTTTTGTTACATAACTGTAACGCCAATAAGATATATAACAGTCATATTACCTGCATATAACAATGTTAAATTGCATGTTACTTCCATGTTATATTGCCGTTATAAAATGTGTTCACTGGGTAAGTTATATGCACACTGGTGCATCGGCCCGACGGCGCCGATCCGCGCATATCCACGAGGAGCATCCCGAGCTGACGCGTGTCACGCGTTCGGTTAAAATAATATACGCTAATATACCGGTCGATATCGAAGAGTCGGTCATCACTACAGACACGCGCAAAACCCGAACAGAACCACCATGTCACCGTGGTAGAGGGACGCCATTGTATCGCGCACGCGGCATCACGCGGCATTACCGTCGAAAGGCCGTCATTATCCCGAAACAGCAAGAAACTCGGCCATTTTCAGAGACGAAAGTTAAACGTAAGCGGACATGGAAAATTCCAATTTTTTGGCCGCGCAAACAGCCGGACACATCCATGTCCAAACGAGCCGATCAAAACGAACACACCTGGTACATAGATACATACAACTCACCAAAAAAAGCAAAAATAAATAAATGGCTATTATATGCATCTAGGTCCATCATTTTATACAAGTAGACGTCCTTCCAACTCATAAATCGTCCAAGAGTCCAAGAAAAGGTCCAAAGGTGTAATACAGCATTCGGAAAGACAGTAACGGTCGTCCGTCTTACACGGGCGTGGTCCGTCAGATAAATGCCGTAAATCGCGTTATAATCACGAAAATATCGGGCAATTCTCGGAAAATATCACGCATGAGATTAATAAAGAACGTCTGAAACACGGATCGCATACGATATAAGACCAATTCACAATATATCCGGCCTCAAGGCGTAGGCAAATGACACGCGGCACGAAGTCTCAGCCGCCGCCATTACCGCGAGAGTAATAAATCGCCAATAAATAATTAATCCTAACAATATCCGCAGAAATAAATACAGGAATCGATATAAAATCGCGTCACGAATCCACACGTTACAAAATTTCCACGAAAAAGCGCAAAATAACGCACTCAGGAAATACTTGTACGGAGCGACCCAGAGACACGTCCGTTCCCTACCCATACAGCACAAAATATTTTCAAAAAATATGTCTAAATATTTCTATAAAAATATTGCAAAAAACATTTTAAAATGGTTTTGGGAATATTTTAAAATGGTTTAAAAATATTTTGTGATAACGTTTGTAAAAATATTTTAAGAATCTTTTAGAAATATTTTTTAAAATGTTTTTATTTACTATCCAGATAATATTTTCTTAAATATTTGAAATATATTTTTAAAATATTAATTAAAATCTACATATATATTGTTTTATAATCTTGTTTCAAAATATTTAAAAAATATTATTTTAAATTTTTTAAGTTCCATCGCGGCGTGTTGCTTTCGCGCCGCGGTCGTTACCTCTGGCGCCGCCTAAGCAAAAGTTTTCTAAGTCCTCTCGCTGCGTATTGCTTTCGCGCCTCGGTCGTTACCTCCGGCGTCGTCCAATCAAGTTTTCCAAGTTCCTTTGCGACGTGTTGCTTTTGCGTCGCGGTCGTTACTTCCGGCGCCGCCCGAGCATTTCTAAGTCCTCGCGGCGTGTTGCTTTCGTGCTGCAATCGTTACCTCCGGTGCTGCCCGAGCAAAAATTTTCTAAGTTCTCTCGCAGCGTGTGGCTTTCGCTGGAACGAATCGGTACAGCGTCCAAGTTCTGTCGGATTAAACTATAACATTTTTTTACAGCAAGAGCTATAATTTAGCAACCCATGTGCGAATGTCGGACTTCTGCCAGAGTTGTCTGCATGACCCAGAAGTGGCACAATATTGGCTGCCAAGACTTGATGGGTGCTACTGCCCCAGTGCGGATAAACCGCTAGATCAGTATTGTGCCAGTCTCGGTGACCAGTACCCCCATCCAACCATATTCTGTTCCGAGGCCAGTCTCGTCTCAGTACTGACCGTGTATAAGGCCAGAAATGATATTGCTCTATGGCCAAGAGTCGGCTCAGTACTGGGCATGTATTGGGTCAACTTAGAAAATTTTCGCTCAGCGTCGGAGGTAACAACCGCGCGAAAGCAACACACCGGGAGAGACTTAGCGTTTTGCTCGAGCGTCACCGGAGGTAACAACCGCGAGAAAGCAACACGCCGAGAGGGGACTTAGCTTTTTGCTCGAGCGGCGCCGGAGGTAACGACCGCGGCACGGAAGCAACACGCCGCGAGGGGACTTTTCGCTAAAGCCGGAGGTAACGACCGCGTTCATGCCTCTCGATTACAAATACCCCGAATTATGGTGTCATTCGTCTCGCTTTGCGTCAACATGGCGTATCGTCAACCCCCGAGATCGGCTGCCGGATACCCCGTACGGTAATCGAATTTGCGTCGTCGTCGCTCTCAGCGGTCAAGTCCCGATGGTCTCGATATTTCGTCACCGGCGCCCGTAAGCGGCCGTGCGTAAGACCGTGCGTCGTCGACCGCTCGGCCGGCCGGTTGGGTACTATAAGAAGTGCGGTGCGCTCGGCGAGCCGAGCGACACGAGCGATACGTATGGACGTACAAACGCGTTTCGCTTGGTCCGTACAAATGTGTAAAACGTTTGTGGAATACGGCTTTATCATGCATGTTGTTAACGTTATTATATTAATATTATATTATGTTAAATACACGAATTTCATATTAATAATTATTGTACATTAATTGCGTTATTTTTAATATTTACCGGTTATTATCATTACACGATTTTTGAACACTATAAAGATATGTTATATAGGAGTATAAGCAACAAGAAAGCGTCAGAATCAAAGGATCACCACACACACTAGTCCGTTCGACCATCGATGTCAAGCGACGTTAGGTGCGGTATTGACTCGGATGGGTGATCGCGCGGCTGTATGCACACACGACATATACATAATAAATGTATTTTCTTTTTTTTGTTTTTCTAAAATTCTTAATTCACAAAAGCATAACGGCATATACATACCTTTAAATGACTTATATTTATGTCATTTTTAAAGCATTTTTAAAATGATTATGAACATATTTTATTTTTTAAAACAATATTTCTAAAAGATTTTACAAATATTATTGAATATATTTATTTGCAATCTTTTAAAAATATTTTTGAAAATATTTTTCTGACATGATCTGACGGACATAGAAACATTCTAAAAATATTTTTGTAAATTATTTTAAATTATTTTAATCTTCCTAAAAAATATTTTAAAAATATTTAAAAAACATTTTGTGCTGTATGGGTAGGCCGTCCCGGGCCAGACTTTCCCTCGCGTTAGATCTACCATGCGAACATTCTCGGACAAGATAGCCTTTACGTCGTGTGCTAAACGTCTTAGTTCCTCGGCGAACCACGCGACGCAATCCTTATCGCGACGAAACCGATACATTGATAACGAGTCGTCGTACGAGCATCGCACGTAGTATCCTATGCTAAATACCTGATGATGTTGAGACGTGTATGTGGACGTTGTCGGATCCGCATCTGTCTTCTCAAGGGTACATTCCAGGTCGGCGTACACGACATATGGAAGTCGTTCCTTCCTGCTGTGATTTTTAAAACTCAGCCACTTGTTGTCCGCGCTCGGTAGTCGGATGGCACAGTTGTTTATCTCTCGGCAGTCTACTCCGTGGGCTTCCAATTTCTCGCTCGTGTAGAAATAGTGCAAACATCTGCAAAAAGAAAAACACAATTTTTGTAAATTTTTATATATTAAAAATAAAATATTTTTTATTAAAAGGAGTATAGGTACTCACCGATCGCAAAAGTATTTCTGACTATGGTGGATGCTCAATTGCAAGCTCACGAGACGCGATAGATTTTTTATCCACGCGAAATGTCCCACGTTGTCGTCTCGCGGGTCCTGCACGTACAACAGATTTACGTGTTTGTCCATCTTCCGGTCGGTGAGTCGTATCGAGAACGTTCGGCGTCTCCTCTCCCTCGATGGCGTACACATTGATGGAGATGTCGTTGAGTCGTTCGAACCGTTTAATTTGTTTCAAAGTCATTGGAAACTCAACGCCTTGTAAATTTAATACTGTCGCGTAATGAGGATACGAGGATTCCCGTTCTGAATTTCTTTCGGCTGGATGTAGAGCAGCTACCACCGACCACGCGAAGCACGCATTGTCCATCGATTGCACGTTGATCACCGCTTTCTTCGATTTAATTTTTTGCGGTAAATTGACGTAACATCCCGCGTGCAAAGGATCGTATTTGTTTACGTTCACAGTCAAATTGAGTATACGCGACAACGCCCACCCGCTATCGCGTTCCTGAAACTCTTCGAGGGACGATAAAGTAGGCTCGATAACGTGTCGCTCGTACCACTCGCGCAGATCGGACCGATCGGACGAACGAAAGAGTTCGCAGTTTCTCGTGTTGACACTTTTGTTCGCACGTTTGTCACCCGTCACGAACTCACCGTTGAACACAGTGTTTATCTTTACATTTGCGTGTCTTTGCATGACGTTCCACACATGATCGAGCACGATGTCTGTAGCATCTTCGAGAAATTGTCGCGGTTCGATGTGATTGGTATTTATCACCGCACCGGTCAATACGCGGTTTTCGAACGCGGTATCGATCTCTCGCCAAACGAATCTTTTCGCGTTATCGTCACTACTGCCCGCCGCGTACTCGCCACCGATATGTACGAACCGTCTCTGTAATAGAGTCTTCGCACCTTCGAGTCGCGCGATTCTTGCCACTAAAGATTGTCTGTTTCCGACAGTTTGAGAACCGTCTGAGAGCCGCGGACGTTTGGAACGACAGTCTTCCTCGAGCCGCCTAATAAATTCCTCGCATCGCTGTGCCCATGCAAAATATTCGCCCAAAGTAGCGATTTGGTTGGATCGTTCCAGCAGGTCGCGTTCTGTTTGATCGAGATGTTCCATGTTTTTTTAAATCACCATGGATATATTTGGAACAATAAAATATTACGACAATCTGTGTATAATTGAACGTTCATTATCTCGTACGGTTCGGTTACATGCTCTCGACGTTTACTTATGTGCTCATCTGTGTCTGGTGAAGCAAGCATACACCCACTTGACACAAAAAACTTTTCTCTCGAGTCTAAAACGTTCGCGTTGCGAAAGCTAGCCGAAGACTGATCCGCAAGATGCGGATTTATAATCATCCTGGCGACAATGGATGCTATGCGTTTGTATAATTGTCGTTGGACATATTTTGTTTATACATTCCAGCAGCCGGACATTGGCGCTCGCTTTTTGTAATATGCCGCGCCATAACCGAATACCGCCCGCGACGGTTAAATCGTAATCGGCAGCGGCTCTTCCTAGAAAAAACATGAAAAGGACTCCGCAACGGTTGAATCGTCATCGGAGACAAATTTTATCAATTGTTTACCTCGGCCATTTTATCTTTAAACCGTCGTCGGACCATCGACGCTCGCTTTTGTAGTGTGAGACGCCGTAACCGAATGGCGGCTCGCATATTCTACAGGGGTGAGATCATTGCACAGACAAGTTGTTTTGTTTATATTCACCGATAAAATTCCAGCACCCGAACGGCGCCCGTTAGCCTTTGTAATACCCCGCGCCGAAAACGCGACCGTCCCCCCTCCCCCTCCCTCCCCCTCCCCCCTCGCCCTAGAACGCAGACACCTACTTCCCCCCCCCCTACCCCCTCGGCGGCACCCCCTTTGTCAACGATATGTTTATAAATATTTAATAAACAACATGTCCCGACGCGCTCCCCGACACCCCCCCCCCGCGGACCCCCTCGCCCTAGAACGCGGATACCTATCCCTCTCCCCGCGGACCCCCTCGCCCTCGAGTTCCCCCCCCGCCCCGCTCCCCCCTCGGAGCACCCGAGTTAGGTAGCCCATTTTATCCCTACTGAAATGGTCAGTAAAAGACCAAAATTTGACGTCAACATGACTTGTGTTTCCTACCTGGAAAGTATATGCGTGAACTATTTTGACATATATATTATAGTCATTTATGCCTTCTAATTCTCACATATATTCAATATACAATTTATCAACAATTTACTGCTTTAAATGTTGTGTTTTGGTAAAGCAGCAACTTTTCCGCGAAATAAAGTATTCTCTGCTTTAACAAAAAGACTTCAATTTATCAACAATTTACTGCTTTAATAAATGTTGTGTTTTGGTAAAGCAGCGACTTTCTCGCGAAATAAAGTATTCTCTGCTTTAAAAAAATGGTAATATTAGTCATTTATGCCTTCCAATACTCAAAATAGCTGCTATATTTTCCAAATTTTTTTTGTTAATAACTTTTTAACGAATAACGACCGATGGCTAAAACCTTCTGAAGGTCACTCAGGGTCATGATCTTGACAACATATATCAAGGTCATTGAAATCGGAGAGGAGGCCTCTTTTATGCATAAATACCAATTATTTAATTTTTAAAATAATTTTTAGTTTTTTTAAGTTGGTTCTATTTAAAAAAAAATTTTTAATTTCATACTTTTTTAGCGCTTCATTAAATGGCTCAACTTCCGAATAGCCCCTACCTCCGAATTTGATGAAACTTGCAGGAGTTGTTGACTATTAGAGGACATGTTCATACCATAAAGGATTTTGTACGGAAACAAATAGGAACGGAGAAATTGGCGTCAAAAATTGAAATTTGGTAAATGTCTACAATTAGGGCTCCAATGAGAAATCAATTAAAAAGAGGTAAATTCTATGTATTTTTGCCCTTCGAATCCAAAACTGTTGATAAAATTTGGGGGTCGCTTGTATTTTTTAAGATATCGTTAAGAAAATGAGAAAAAAACACTAAATGTAGGTTAGATGACGCGCTTTAACAGTGCTACCTCCGTACGACGCTTCATCGATCCACGTGGGTTCGGTGACGCGCTTTACGTATATTCAACTGCATAAAGCGTCTCACCGATCCACGTGGGTTAGGTGACGCGCTTTACGTATATTCAACTGCATAAATGTGCATATTACACGCATAGTATTGGTAAGTGGATAGCTTAGTTAGTTGAACGGTGGACTGGCGATTGAAAAGTGTCTAGTTTCAGTGTAGTTTTCTTGTTTTATACTTTTTTTTTACACGACCGCAGACTGAAACCTTCTGAAGGTCACTCAGGAGGATGACCTTGACAACATACTAAAATATCAAGGTCATCCAAGGTGACCCCCTCCATGTAAACAATTACCCAATAGGTAATCATACAATTTGTATTTTTTTAATTTCTCCGTTCTTATTTGTTTCCGTACAAAATCCTTTATGGTATAAACATGTCCTCTAATAGTCAACAACTCCTGCAAGTTTCATCAAATTCGGAGGTAGGGGCTATTCGGAAGTCTTACCCATTAAATTAATATAAATAATTATTATCGCATATTTTCTTACTGCTCCGTACTCTGATGTTCTAGCGCGATATTTTATGTACTAAAACCTTCCTGGAGAATTGCTCTATAGGACAGTAAAAACCGCATTTAAATCCGTTCAGTAGAAAGTAGAAGTTTAAAGAAAATCGAGACATACATACATAAACGCCGAATATAGAACTTCCATTTTTTGAAGTAGGTTAAAAAATAAAGTTAATTTGATTTTCAATGATAGTCTTAAACCTCGGGATGTTTAATTTTTGTGAGTAATATAATAGAAAAGGAACTGTTTTTCTTGCTTCTCACATCTATTTCTTGAACTTAATTATCATAATCTACATCATTATCGCTGAAATATAATAGACATTTTTTTCAGTTAATTCTTTCTTTTTATGTCCCATAATTTTTCGCAAATTAGATATTATTGGGTCTGAAGCAATTATCAAATTATTAAAAATATCTTCATTATTTTGTATTCGCGACATTTTTTGCGAATAATTTTCTCTATATTTTCTAAAATATTTATAGTTTGTTTTCTGAGCATCTTCAGATAATTGTCCTATTGGTACGATAGCATTTTTTATAATATTACTGCCATGAATCAATAATTTGTGGACTGAGACTGGCATGTAGTACCATGGGTATAATAATACAAATAATTCGGCAGTTCTAAAAGTATAGGATTCGAATTCCAACACGTTAATCCTATTACCGCTAGCGATTACTTGCAACAAAACTCCAAATCGAGTTATTAAATTCTTATCTAAACCTGTACTGGCAGCTGATAATTCTGAATTAGCAAAACATTTTCTGGCCGTGTTGCCATCATTGGATGTACCTTTTCCTTGTTTCATGAAGTCTATCAAGAGACCTGCTTTTGTTCTGAAAGCAGTCTGTATCTCTCTTTTAATTTCTTTGCTCGACTTCTCGTTTGTGACTCTCATTCCTCACTGACCAACATTTGATATTAATTTTATACGAAATATGTAATAAGCATTCGAAACAGCGAATTCAGCAATGTAATGAAGAAAGTCCGAACGAAAAGTATTCATTTTTCACATTTTTTTGTTTCATTAAATTTAAATTATTTATTTCACTTGGAGAAGCGCCACAAATGTAACATTTCATCGATGATTTAGTATTTGTCATTATGTTATGCCATGGTGCGTGTCCACCTGCGAGTAAAAACTCTCAAGAGTAGCCCTCGCAAATGGAGAGTACCTTTAAGTACTCTCAGGAGTATGTCCATTTGCGAAAATCACTCTCGAGAGTTTTTACTCGCAGGTGGACACGCACCATTACAGATTTTATTGTCGATCATAATAAATAAAAGCGTATGCTGTATCGAAATACCTTCTTCGGAAATAGATGATATCAAAGAAGATATTTCTTCCTTAATTCTCTCAGTAATAGCTTTGACTTCAGTTTCTTCTTTCTTTACGAATTTGAATTCGATCGGTCTACAGAAACGAGTTGAGGAAGGGGTATCGTTTGTCCACAATATTTCGCCATTTTCATTAGAATAAATTTTTATTGATACAAAACTGCATATAAAAATACTAGAATCATCGTATAAGAGATGATCAAAATTCAACTTGTAATGCGATTGATCGGAAGCATCATCGCATCCTTATTTAGATATTATCGTTAAATTTGCAGATGCACTTAAACGAGAACGTAGCAGTTTAATGAATCTAAAAGCAGTATGATCCAAAAGACTTTGTAGAGAAACTTTAACACCTATATTTTATAAATTTGTATCGTTTCTCGCTGTGGAAAACAATCTTTTTTCGATAATTAAATTTGATAATAATTATAAGGTAGTGCTCTAAATCTAAATTTGGTGACGTCCCAAATAATATTATATTGATAGCGTGTTAATTTTGCAGAAATATAAGTACTTAATGCAGTATCCCTATCAATCAAATCTGTTCCATTTTCAATTTCTTCACAGAATTGTCTAATCTTTTTGACATGTTCGGGATGTCTCTGGATAAAATTATATATAAATAGCGTGTCATCGGATTTTATCTTTTTCCGAACAATAAAATCAATCATTTCCGGATTATTCCGTACTTCCTCAGTTCTCTTTCTTTTATGTCGTTTGGAACATTCTACGAAACTCTTTGATTTAAGAGGCATACGCGTACGTGAAGAAGTAGGAATTAAATTCAATACTTCGTTCGGAAAAGAAAATTCACAATTTAATCAATTTTCATGCTTTGTAATAAATTTGTTGTAATCGTAACGGCTAGCTATCCATTTTGACTTCAAATTTTTCGTGAAAATCATGATTTTTCGTTTCAATGCTTCCAACGCAATTTTGGGTAATTTAGTATTAATACATAATGTGGCTTATTAAAGCCTCATAATTTGATAAATCAAGATTATTTGCACGCATACAATTAAAAAGTTGACGATTTGTTCGGAAATTTTCCATTTTGCAAGCGTGTTAAAGTATAATCTTCTATATATTTTTATATATTCTATATATTTTTCACTGTATCCTAAATAGGACGCAAAGTGAATTGTATAAAGCAACGACAAAAATCAAAACAAAGCTCAACTTGGCGTTGACAAGAAATTACAGAACGCGTCTTTAACCGACTACTGATCGAGAAAAAGTGATGAAAAGGCAATTATATCTCGGCTAGTATTATTCCCTCTCCCCTCCCCCTCTCAAGAAGAACAAATGTGGTGCAATTTGATTGGCCCACGGATTTACAGAATACATGACAAGACGATGATTGCCCACCTCCCTATTCGTGTTACGTGTCAAGGAGCACGTGTCACAAATGGGGAGAGTGAGGTGATTCCACAATGGGTATATAATTTGTTTAAATATTTTAATTTTGTAATGATTAATTACATCCATATTTTATAACAATTAATTATGTCAATTAATATAATAGCGATGAGTCAAGGCTCTATTGGAAATCCAATCGTAAGGAAAGCAGGCTAATTAAGAGCCGTTCGCTGTTGACGATGCAAAAGTTTTGTTAAAAATATACATACTTAAATAATTTGTTATAATATTTGTTATAATAATATTTTTTATAATAATATTATATACATACTCACCATACACTATATTAGCATGTAAGTGTTTTTTATAAAAATAACAAAATAATTTTGCAAATTCATGTACATTTATATCTCGTGATCTTTATTAGATACTGAAGATGGTCCGAATAAGGACCGAAACGTTCGAACAATATTTTTAATAAACAATATTTTTAATAATATTTTTAACAAAACTTTTGCATCGTCAACAGCGAACGGCTCTTAATTAGCCCGCTTTCCCTACGATTGGATTTCCAATAGAGCCTCGACTCATCGCTATTATATTAATTGACATAATTAATTGTTATAAAATATGAATGTAATTAATCATTACAAAATTAAAATATTTAAACAAATTATATACCCCTCTTCGTCTTTCTTTTATGAAAAAACTAGCATGCCCCGCCGGGCTTCGCCCCGGATAACATGTGTATTAAGACACACAAATAGGAGAGAGAGCTCTCTAGAGAGAGAGTAGAGAGAGAGAGAGAGAGGAGAGAGAAGAGAGAGAGAGAGAAGAGAGAGAAAGAGAAGGAAAGAGAGAAAGAACGAGAGAAAGAGAAAGAGAAAGAGAAAGAGAAAGAGAAGAAGGAAGAGAAAAGAGAAGAGAAAGAGAAAGAGAAAGAGGAAGCGAAGAGAAAGAGAAGAGAAAGAGAAGAGAAAGAGAAAGAGAAAGAGAAAGAGAAAAGAAAAAGAAAAAGAAAAGAAGAGAAAAAACGAAAAAGAGAAAAAAAAAAACAAAGCAAAAGAGAAAAAGAACAAAGAAAAAAAGAAAAAGAGCAAAGAGAAAAGACAAAGCCGCGAAAAAAGAACAGAGAAGAGAAAAGAACAGAAGAAGAGAAGCACAGGACAGATAAAGAGCTAAGATCCCTCTCCCTCTCCACGAGAATCTCCCTCTCCCTAACTATAAATCTCCCTCTCCCTCTCACTCCTCCCTCTCCCTCTCCCTCTCCCTCTCTCTTTCTCTCTCTCTCTCTCTTTCTCTCTCGGTTTCCAAAGAGATCGGTAACAAAAAATTATACACTTTATGGCACTCCCCGGAAAATTCAACCCCTGTTTTATTAATATATGAATTTAACAACTTATTTATTCTCTACTCTTAATCGGTATTAAAAGTATATAAAATTTAATAAAAATTTAGTCATTTAATAAAAATTCAGTCAAATGGTTTTTAATTGAAAAAATTTCAGTATTGGTTTCCAAAGAGATCGATAACAAAAAATTATAAAATGGTTTTTAATTGAAAAAATTTCAATATCGGTTTCCAAAGAGATCGGTAACAAAAAATTATACACTTTATGGCACTCCCTGGAAAATTCAACCTCTGTTTTATATACAATTCTTTAAGATTCCGTCAATTATTTTCCGAAAAATTGAAGAAATTACAAAAACCGGTTTCCAGAAGATCGGTAACGAAAAACTATACATCCTATAACACTTCCCAAAAAAATTTTTAAACAATGTTAATTTTAAGAAATCGCTATAACTATTGTTTATCCTTAAAATACATGACTTTAACTTCATTCAGAAATTTTTATGCAATAAAATAGTCAATAACGTTGTTAAAGTACATACTTACAGACACTGGGGTATCTCATACCCCCAGTGCGCTTTACGTAATTTTTCGGAGGTGTGCGCTTTAAGGGTTAACTTACTTTATCTTCCCCTTCTTCTCCACGTTTTATCTTCCTGTCACAACCATATCGATTGACACCCGTTGTATTCACATCCGTTGTTAACTCTCAATTTCTCTCCTTCGCTATTTTAATAATCTGTACAATATGTACTTTTATTTATCTCTTACTCTCACGCTCTCCTACTCCATTGTTCGTTCCAAATCCTTAGTTTTCCAAAACCTCTCTTTCTTTATTTACTTCTATTTTATCTCAATACCTTTCTCACTATTTTTCTGTTTTTAAATTAAAAAATAAATATTTATTGTAACTTTAATTATTAACCATAATACATTTTATTTTTATTTTAGCTTTAACTTACTTTATCTTCCCCTTCTTCTCCACGTTTTATCTTCCTGTCACAACCATATCGATTGACATCCGTTGTATTCACATCCGTTGTTAACTCTCAATTTCTCTCCTTCGCTATTTTAATAATCTGTACAATATCTGTACTGTCAGTTTTCGTTATTGACGTTTACCATAATATATGAATTTAGCAATTTTCAATATTGATTAATATATATATTTAATATGTGAATTTAGCGACTTTCGATATTGATTAATTAATTAACATGTGAATTTAACAACTTGCTTTTCGTAAAAATTCGGTTAAATAAGAAAATACCAGTTCCCAAAAAGATCGGTAACGAAAAATTATACACTTTATGGCACTCCCTGGGAATTCCACAAAAAATTCGAACAACTTCTGATATCGATTTCCAAAAAAATCGGTAATAAAAAATTATACACTTTATAGCACTCCCCGGAAAATTCTACCCCTGTTTTATGTACAATTCTTTAAAATTCGATCAATTATTTCTCGAAAAATTAGAAAAATTAAAAAAACCGATTTCCAGAAAATTAATAACAAAAAACTATACACTCTATAACACTCCCCAGAAAATTCTACCCCTATTTCATATACTTTTAGTAAAAGTTTGGTCCATTTAACGACCAAAAAAAAGGCTAATTCAAAAAATTTCTGATACCGGTTTCCAAAAAGATCAGTAACAAAAAATTATACACTTTATGGCACTCCCCGGGAAATTCTACCCCTGTTTGATATACAATTCTTTAAAATTCGGTCAATTATTTCTCGAAAAATTAAAAAAACCGGTTTCCAGAAAATCGGTAACAAAAAATTATACACCCTATAACACTCCCCGGGAAATTCTACCCCTATTTCATATACTTTTAGTAAAAATTCAATACAGTGGTTTCCGAGATCATAGCGAACAAAAAAAAGGCTACAAACTCTGTGTCTTTATAATAATAGTATAGATAGACATATTCACTCGACATGATCGAACGTCGTCCATTGAGCTATTCATGGACGACGTTCGACCATGTCGAGTAAACTTTGAGGTAAATTTTTTCAAAAAGGGGGACGAAGGGGGATGAATAATCATATATGTCCAGAAACTAGACACTTTGCCCTATCAAATGGCGTAGAGCGTTAATCCACAAACTTTCTTCTTGTTTGAATATTGAAGTAAGAACTTTTTAATAGTCGAATATGTCGTATATTTATTAATATATAATATAATACTCAAATGACATAAAACTAAAATAAATATGTTTTTTGAACCTTAATAAATAAGTTCTAATAGGCATTTAACTCATATTCGCAGTTATGCTTTCGGCGGAGACTTTAGAAAGTATAAACCTATTAGGCCAGTCATATTAGACATCGAACCTTCCAATTACTCTTTCCAGCTTGCAACCACCATGAATCACTTTGATTTGAGGTGCTGTAAGTGGGATTTATTTTGCTTCGCATGCGCATTAAAAAGTTATTAACAATATTATCAACAAAAAACGCGACTTTTTTTATTTTTTCTTAAATATCTCGAAAACTAAGCAAGATAGGGTAACTAACTATACGTACCTTTTTTATAGAGCGTAAAATTATCTACAATAATGATCTGAACAACATTTATCGTCAAGTCAGTCGTTTAGCTTGCACGCGCCGTCAAAGTCCGAGACTCGGATCCCGAAAACTCTCGATTGCATCGTTTTTTGATGTTGCGTCGGTGATTTTTTTCCGTCATTTAAAATGGAATTAAAAATTCCCAAAAAATCACACATCATCTGAGAACTACAAATAATACTTTTCAGGGTGTAACCGATTTTTTAGACCTTTTTTCTTTAGTTTGTAGCTATGTAAGCAAAAAATTTTGATTTTTTGGACTAGTCTTACAATTAGTTTTTCGCTGTTTTCAGGCCTTAGAATTTATTTGAGACGAATTTTATCGTATGCATCTTGTTGTGGACGAAATTTGCAACAAAAAAGGACCCTTGTATTTTTTTCGTACGACGAACGCTGATTTTTTTATTGACGCGTAAAGTTATCTAATATTGCGTACAGGTCGGATAAAGCTTGTTTTACACTAAAATAATTATTTTTCATTAAAATTTACGTAATTTTTTTGCATTATTATTGAACCATATTGCAAAGCCGTTTTTAACACATTCTCTCACTGTCACTTATTTATTAACAAATTGTTTATTTAAAAATTATTATAAACAATTAGAAAAACATGTTATATTCGTTGTACTCGTCGTCTCATTTCAACTCGAAAAATGTTTTTAAAAAATTTATTCATATTATTTATAACATTTATTCAAACATACAGACAGTGCATTTTTTGACTGTTGACACCACCTCTAAGATAAAGCCAATGGTGCGTTTTTTTTCTATGGTTTCCCCAGTAGGCCTAATCCACAAGCATTGAAAATATGTTCTTTTGATGTGATAATCATTTAGATATTCCTTGGATACTAAAATTATCCAACACGCAGATGTTGATGAGAATTGAACATCCGCGTCTTGAATAATTATTTCAATCCTCACTATCCATAGGCTCAGCTTGACGATCTTGAGGCAGATGTTAATTTTCATCAACATCTGCGTGTTGGATAATTTTAGTATCCAAGCAATGTCCAAATAATTATCACATAGAAAGGACATATCTTCAATGCTTGTGGATTAGGCCTACTGGGAAAACCACAAAAAAAACGCACTATTGGCTCAGAGATGGTGTGAAAAATAGTTAAAAAATGCACTGTATGTTAAATAAATGTTATAAATAATATGAATAAATTTTTTAAAAACATTTTTCGAGTTAAAATGAGACGACGAGTACAACGAATATAACATGTTTTTCTAATTGTTTATAATAATTTTTAAATAAACAATTTGTTAATAAATAAGTGACAGTGAGAGAATGTGTTAAAAACGGCTTTGCAATATGGTTCAATAATAATGCAAAAAATTACGTAAATTTTAATAAAAAATAATTATTTTAGTGTAAAACAAGCGTTATCCGACCTGTACGCAATATTGGATAACTTTGCGCGTCAATAAAAAAATCAGCGTTCGTCGTACGAAAAAAATACAAGGGTCCTTTTTTGTTGCAAATTTCGTCCACAACAAGATGCATACGATAAAATTCGTCTCAAATAAATTCTAAGGCCTGAAAACAGCGAAAAACTAAGACTAGTCCAAAAAATCAAAATTTTTTGCTTACATAGCTACAAACTAAAGAAAAAAGGTCTAAAAAATCGGTTACACCCTGAAAAGTATTATTTGTAGTTCTCAGATGATGTGTGATTTTTTGGGAATTTTTAATTCCATTTTAAATGACGGAAAAAAATCACCGACGCAACATCAAAAAACGATGAAATCGAGAGTTTTTGGGATCCGAGTCTCGGACTTTGACGGCGCGTGCAAGCTAAACGACTGACTTGACGATAAATGTTGTTCAGATCATTATTGTAGATAATTTTACGCTCTATAAAAAAGGTACGTATAGTTAGTTACCCTATCTTGCTTAGTTTTCGAGATATTTGAGAAAAAATAAAAAAAGTCGCGTTTTTTGTTGATAATATTGTTAATAACTTTTTAATGCGCATTGCGCATGCGAAGCAAAATAAATCCCACTTACAGCACCTCAAATCAAAGCGATTTATGGTGGTTGCAACCTGGAAAGAGTAATTGGAAGGTTAACCCCCTAAATTAGTCTAATATGACTGGCCTATATCGAATTACTAGAATTTTAGTATTCACGAAAATGTCATACTTTATCAGATTATTTTGAGGAAAGAACAAGGGATAAAATCAATTATAAGCACATTTATTTATAGTTTAGGATATATATTAACATAAAATCTCGTCAAAATTTGAATTATATACGTTTTTCATTTTTTTGTCCAATATCCGGTTTTTTATGGATTCGTCCCACTGTGCGGTGTCACGTCCTTTCACGAGCGACGGGCCGTCGCGCACACGAGACACCCGCGAACGCGGTTCACGATCTCCCACGGACGGGCGCGGTCTTCTAAATGTATATCGTCACGATCGTGACACGATGGCACTATCAGAAGCGGAAAGAAACTGCGAACTTGCGCGCACTGCTATGGCGCATGCTATCGAAGTTATATAATTCCGGCGGTAATTGAAATTATGTTAGGTTATGTTAAGATTTATATAATATCAACGCAACCGTTGTTGTATAACACGCATATATTGCAGTTGTATTAATGTGTATTTATTATAACATATAAATAACGGAGCAGCATAATACTTTTATAACCTAGTTATATTATAGAAATAAAGTAAAGTTATATAACTGTTATGCTACTACAGTATAACACATGTTATATTATCTGTTACTCCTACGTTATATATCAATTATATTTGGTGTTTGCTGGGTAGTTATCAAGAAATTGTAAAAATAAAACCAGACCACATTTATTATTTTCACATTTAAACGTGGATAATAACGTATTTGCGTTTCAATTGTACAAACAACTTTTTTTAGACCTTAAAAAACAGCAATTGAATGCATTCCACATATTTATTTGCTAAAATTCGTTTATTTCATGACAAAAATCTAACCTACATGCTTTCCCCCTGCCGCGCCGACTGCCTCTGCCCCGCAGCGGGACGCTAACCAACCTCTTTAACATCTTACAAATGTAAACTTCTATACTTAATTCTAATCGCTTTTACAATGTTTGCTGATAATCATTTTGTTACTCCCGTCGCATTATTCTCTGAATTATTTTTATTTATTGTTGTCCTTATTTATTTAAAATTTTGAGGTCTAGCAGCGTCAAGTTTTTTTACAAGAAAAATTTATGTATTTTAATAAAATATTTTTATAAGCTAAAAACTAAACAAAGGCAATAAATTTTTTTATATATATAAATTACAAAATATTTTTATTTTGTACTGTTACCTCTGTAATTCTTTGTGATTAAATCTTTTATTCTATTGAAAAATACATATATATACTTTGTATTTAAATACCTTGTATTCCCTTGTTGGATTTAAATATTTTAATAAAATACTTTATTTTGTACTGTTACCTCTGTAATTCTTTGTGACCACTAAAAAATACATATGTAAACTTTGTATTTAAATATCTTGTATTCCCTTGCTAAATTTAAATAAAATTTTTTAATCTTATAAAATTGTTATCATACATTCTTTTTCTAATTGACACACTGTAGGGATTTTTCTATAAAATATACGTTATTTGCCATGTTTATAATAGTCAATTTCTTCGAGTCGTTCGAGTTTTTTCGAATTCCATTTGGTACTTATATATAATTCTCCGTCAGAGAATGTGTAGAGATTCGCCAATGAAGTTTTTAGAGAGTTAGTAAAACAAAACGTTATCTCTTCTCTTTTCTTTCAATGAAGAAAGAAAGAAAAGAAAAACGCTCCAAAACATTTGTAGAGTCAAGTGGACCGCAGCCTTAATTGTCCAAAAACAAGAGTGAACAGATTAGAAAATTTTGAAATTGTTTTGAAGACTACTAACCAAGCTGGATTGATGATCAATTGGAAAAAGCGCCATTTTCTGCAGCAAAAAATCGAATTTCGGATACATTGAACGCGGAACCAGACGATCGTCTAAACGAAAAACTGAAGCCGTCATATATTTCCCTAAACCGCGAGATGTAAGTGCAGATCTTTTTAGGTTTAAGCGGCTATTTTTAAAAAATTTTGAAACCAACGGTATACTATTCTCTTATTATTAACAGTGTTTTATCTAAAGCTCTGTATTACGAATAGCCGCAGTTGCATTATTCTTCAATTTGAATTCAATTTGAATATAATAAAATTTTATATAAGAAAATTATATATGATTATATGAATTTCACTAGAATTTATGTTTATTTTTAACTTTAAATAAAACAACAAAAAACGTGTTTTTAAAACATCCAATCCAATCCAATGGCGCAATAGTCCGAGTCGGACTTAGGCCTTCCCCAAAGTCATGTGCTGTGGTGCGCACGCAAGTTGTACATAATGTATTTTTAAAACATTTATAAACATAATAATTAGAATAATAAACGTAACTATAATGATAAGCGATTAAATTGTACATGAGTTATGTTATAGAAATAATATAACTGAAACACTGATACCAATATTTTCAATTAGTGGAAATCTAACATTTCATATATGGATCAACCTAATATTATACCATGTATGTAGTTTGAACTATTGCAACATGTATTTGTAGTAATATACGCTAAAGATATAATATAATATATACTACAAGATTGCGTTGAAATTACAGTTTTTCTAAGAATCTGTCGTGTATAATAATTGTTATAAAATTGTAGAAATTTTGTAGAAACGTTATAAATTATCGCACTTTATCGTAATTTACAAAAGAATATATTGCATTATATATTTTTTAATTGTACAAAAAGATTAGAAAGATGTTTCTGCCGTTACACAATCTTTTCGTGCATCATCCGGATTTTTCCATTCAACATTATTGCGTGAATCTACAGTAAAAAAAAAGCTGATACTCTTCGATAACATTCTGAAAAAAATTTTCACAATTCGGTTATTACAATTATTTGATTTCTTACCTGGCGTTTTATGTTTTAAATATAAAACATAAAAAATAAAATATGTTAATGCAGAAAATGCTGCAAATGCTGAAAATATTCTCATAGTTATTGTGCCGCCAAATGATTTATATGAGACACCTATTATAAGACTACCAACTGAGAACCCTAGGAAAATCGTAACATTTCATTAGCAATAACGTCTATTAATTGCAAAAAATATACATATCATATATTTGTATGTAATTTTTATGACAAAATACTCATCGATAAGTGCACCTGTGTAAGTAATCTTACCGAAACTATCATGCATGCCTTGAACAAGTCCTTGAACAGTAGCTGATGTACCGGGAGGTGTTACTACGTTCGCATAGACCGATATTGTTGCTATGCAAAGTGCAAAACATGGCCCGTTCAGGATTAATTCTATCAGAATTATCCACCATGGCATTGGAGCGATAGATATTAATCCCAACTGCAGCGCGTAGCACACAAAACAAAATACAAAGGTGTATCCGTATCCAAGCTTCTTTATTATTTTGCCTAAACAGAATAATGAAATATAATATTATTTTAGAAAAAATGATTTTAGTTATAGTTTTAGTTATTTAGTTTACAAATTGTAATAAAAAGTTACTAATAATATATTACCAGAAAAAAAAAGAAATGCAATTTCGCCACCGAAAGTCTGCGCTATTATGATTAATCCTTCTATCAATTTAATTTTATTTATATAACCAGTCGCAATAGCGAGATCTTCTAAATACCTATAAGTCAAGTTACATTGATAATTAATTTTATTTTAATTTCTACATTTTATGAAATGACAGATAAATGAATACATATATGTATATTGTCGCTCCGATAGAGATGAACGTTTACCAAAACATATAGCTACGCCTGATGGCACTAAGGACACCGGCAAATGCAACAAAACACAAAAATATAACGATAGATTTAGATTTTAAAAGTATAAACACATCTTTCAACATGGTTGTCGATCCTTTTTCAAGTGGCATCTGTAACAAAAATTTATGACAACATGAGGACATAAATACAAAACTGTGTGCTATTATTACTTTAGTTTTTTTTTGAATTTGTAATGCATAAAACGCAGTCTCACCTCCAATTTTATACAGCACATCAAATTGACACAAATAAATACGAGCGCGAGAATAAGCATTGGGGTGTAATTTTTATAAATTCCATCTTCCGACCACAAGTCCACTACATATCCGGATATACATGCTGCAACACCGTAACCCATTGTGGCCCATAGTCGCTGTTTGCCAAATTTTGACTGTTTACCTTGTCCTGGGAAAGCAAACTTTATTTTAGAAATAGTGTGTAATTCTACTTTATATAATATTATTATATAAAAAACTAAAAAACTATTTATTACAATAATTTATTTTATATGGCTAAAATTTTATAAGTCGGCAATTAACACTAAAATTTATGTTTATAAAGTTACACACCTAGTATATGAAAACAAATTGCATCGCTTATGCTCAAGGAAGTAAAATAACTAGTCTCGGCAAGACACCACAAAAGGACAAAACTCCAAAAAGTGTTAGATGTATATACACACTGATCTTCGAAATTATCACACGTAACGTTGCAATTATAATTATTTGTTACATTTTTTTGATTCAATGACGTCTCATTGACATTTAATAAGCATGCAGTATCTGGTGAGATAATTGCTCTCTGTTGGTCTGGATAAAAAGACAATCCCATGGAAAAATTCATATCGTTACATATCCAGCGGCACGTAGTGTCTTTCGTACCATTACACGATGCAATCGCTAATGCATGCTTGAATAAAAGTCAAATTACAAATAAAATTAAACATATTTTCTTTTGACAAGCATTAACAATTAAATTTTATTGACGATGTGTTGTTTTATACTTTTGGAATATTCAGCAAAATTTTTTATTAAAATTATACGTTGTTTTAGAAAGTTTTAAATTATGTTTAAAATATAGGTATATTATAACATACAGTAAAATTATACAATAAATTATTTATATAAATTAATATTGTATAAAATAATATCATAGACGTTTAACTATTAACGCTTTATCAAGAAAATTCACAAATATGCGAGAAACTTACGTTTTCCATATCGCAATACGATAGAGATGCATAAGAATTATTTTGAAAATGCTGATCCAGCAACATTGGGCCTGGCAATGACGGTAGAAAGAATATCATAACGTAAGAGCCACTTGATACTGTGACTAACACTATAAAGAATAATTTTCTCCATTGCGAATAGTCTATGATGAAGCCACATACTGGTTTCGTTATCAGGTGTAGTATTGAAAAAAACGTACTAATAAAACCTATAACTAACAGCGAAACACCAATTTGCTTTCCATAAACAGGAATATATGGATAAGAAACACCAATACCTAAAATAATAGAATGTTATTATTAAATATATATTATAATGTAATGTATTAAAATGCATTGTATTTTCTAATTATTATTTATATATTCTGTGGTACAGATTTGTATACTAAATATAAAAATGAAATTTTTGTTTTAAATACTATTTTAAATTTAAAATTTTTTTATAATCTGTGTTTGTTATAAAGAGGATATTATTATATGTATTTAATGATTACTTACTCGTCATAAAAAAAAAATAATGCGCCTTTATATACAGATGTCTATAATTTATCTTCATGATTTATATTTATGAGAAAAAATAAATTGTGATATTTTTATCAAATTTGTGTCGCTACTTTGCACTCTTATATGGAAATTTCAGATAGTCAAATCTATCGACAACAGATTTTGAAACTGCTTGCATGCTACAAATGTCAATAAAATGTCGGCAGAAATATAACAGAATATAATAGAAATTAACTGTAGAATGCCGTTTCTCTTACCAGCAGCGTCTGCCTGCAAAATATGAGTTTGACACAAATATTACAAATTTTTTTGTAATACCCAAAAAGCACCAACGCGCGTGTAATACGCTTTGAATGTACATTAAACTTTGCATTAAATGCGGATATTTGTCCTGCATTCTATGCGCATTTAATGCATATTATGAAAGCACATACCAAAAAGTGCACTTGCTACCATCACTGATCGAGAAGCTCAATCGGACAACTATAAGTGAACTTTGTATTATATTGGAATTTTTCTTTGTGCCCAGCTTTTAAGCATTGCTGTGAGCATATTCCAGTACAGCTATCACAGAAGAAAATAATTTTTTATATAAAAATATCTTAGAAATATCTTGAGGAATATCTTTAGACATATCTTCAGGAATATCTTTATTTTTGACATGATAAATGTCATTTATTTAAAATTCAATTTATATAAAATTTAAAAACTTAAATAAAATCAAATAAGTAACATTTGTTTCGCCAGAGAATAATTAATACAATTAAGAATACAATTTTTAATTGACTATATACTGGCAACGATTTTAACCCGTTGACTGTGTATGACGGCTATAGCCGCAAAAACAAAAGTGGCCAAGAGTGTGGTATGACGGCTATAGCCGCAACGTAGAAAAAACAAAGTAAAACTTTCTGAATTTGCTTGAAACTTGTTACTCGGGGGTTTCTGGGGTCGCTGATTACGAATCCGAAGTCAGATGTACAAAATTCAAAATGGCGGATCCAATATGGCGGATCAAAATTACAAAAAATGGTCTGATTTTCATGAAATTTGGTACCCTTATGTTTTAAATCTGACATCATATTCGGATTCAGAGACCCAAAAAACATAAGGGTACCAAATTTCATGAAAATCAGACCATTTTTTATGTAATTTTGATCCGCCATATTGGACCCGCCATTTTGAATTTTGTAAATCTGACATCATATTCGGATTCAGAGACCCAAAAAAACATAAGGGTATCAAGTTTCATAATAATCCGATAAACTTTTTTTTCAACACACTTTTGGCCCAAATAGTAAAATTCTCTTACACAGCCAATGGGTTAATCGTCGTGGCAAATCGTCACCGCGTTTCGACCAAGGGTTCTGGTCATTTTTATTAAATTAATGTAATTTTAGATGCTTATAATATAAGCGTCTTAATTAAATAATTAAAATTATTGCAAAATATATTACCTCAGCCTGGGTTCGAACCTGAATCTTCCTCTTCCGTGCGGGTGTCGTACCAATTCGACCACTGAGGCATGTGGTAATCGCAATAACAATGTATTAAGATGACAAACAATATAAGATGGAACACCGTTTTTCAGTCAAAGGTGTATATTCGAACCAAATAAGTGACATTTGCTTCGCCAGAAAATAATTAACACAATTAAGAATTTTTAATTGACTATATACTGGCAATGATTATAATGGTGGCAACGATTGTTATTGCGATAAATATTACCACATGCCTCAGTGGTCGAATTGGTACGACACCCGCACAGTATGAGGGAGATTCCAGGTTCGAACCCTGGCTGAAATAATATTTTTCACAATAATTTTAATTATTTAATTAAGACGCTTATACTATAAGCATCTAAAATTACATCAATTTAAAAATGACCAGAATTCTTGGTCGAAACGCGGTAACGATTTGTCACGACAATTATAATCGTTGCCACGATTATAATCATTGCCATTATATGGTCAATTAAAAATTTTTCATTGTTTTAAATAAAATGTTTTATAATGAGTCAGAAGCTACTCATTTAAACATTTTATAAAACCTATTACTTATAAATTGAATGTTCAATTTGCATTAATTACGCATTTTAATGCGCGCATTTTGAACACACAATTAATGTGGTTTTGAAGCCAATGCATTTGTACGCGCATTAAAAGCACGTTATACGCACATTGGCGCTCCTTGGGTATTTGAGCAAATTCTGTTGTCAATCTGTTGTTATACTGCGAACGGTTTAATTATATTAGGAACGTGCTAACAATAGTAACAATCAATTAACATTTTACAGCGAATTGATAACTTAAGATATAATACAATAGAGTTTAAAAATGATAACATACAAAACTTCTGTAACTATATTACGTAATAGTAATATATAAAAAACGTATATTTCTTTCTAAAATAAACATTATGCAATTTGGATCGGGCAAAGAAGAAAGCTGATAATATAAGAAACAAGTAAACCAAATGAATATACTTTATCTAAAATATGGAGTGCTGTATGTCTTAATGTTTATTTGATTTGCATTTTTTGAACTATCGACATCTAATGTAAAGTATAAAAATTGTTTAGATTCTGTGAGTACACACTTGACAAAACGAATGTAACTGCAATTGTTGTCGACTGTACTGTTATACGCTGCGTCTTGAAATAATTGTTTTTAAGATTTATTTTTAAATATTAAATGTGATAAGCATTGCGTAAAATACTTATTGTTAGCAACATACAATTTATGTCGTTATGACTGTTATAAACAATGACTGTTATAAAAAATTTTAATTTCAATACACTTAGGATCTAATAAATTCTTTAATGTTAACAGTTTGAATTATTACATAAGATATTCTTAGAATAATGAATAATAGGATGAATAATGAATAATAGAATTTATAATAATAATGTATTTGTAAGCATTATAAGAAGGACGTTTCAACAATATGTCATTTTCAGTCATTACATAAACCATTATATGCATACGTCTATTATTATCTGCAAAAAAGAATTGTGTTGTACAATTACCATGTTCTCGTGAATTTAAAAACTTTTCTGACGACGTATATAACGTTTTCCATCGTTATATTAGGTGTACAACTTTGCTTCTGCTGTTTTTTTTTTTTGAAATTCTAGGCTTTATTGTGAAAAACTGGTTATACATTTACGATTCAAAGTATTGTCCATCGCTGGCCACTACTTTCTCCTATCTTTTGGGCAGCATATAAATCCCGCAATGGAGGAGAAATGCTTCTGCAATTCTGCATAGGTAACCAATTCACCATCATGAATACTTTGTTCAAGCAACACCCACGGAGGTTGTATACGTGGATGTCACCAGGAGGTACATACCGAAACCAAATTGACTATGTGTTAATTGACACCAGATGACGTTCGTCCATTACTGATGCCAAGACATTACCCGGGGCGGATTGCGGAAGCGACTATCAGTTGCTGGTTACGGAATTTAAAGCCCGACTCAAGGTCGTCCATAAAGCCAGTAACAACATTACACATGCATGCTGATGCAATATCACAATTCAGGCGGGACATGCACACTAGGCTTCTAGGAATGGAGACAGATTTAACAGAATCAGCCAATGATATGTGGGTCAGACTAAAAACAGCCGTAGTAGACTCTGCGGACTCTGCATTGTGAAACAACGCCGGGGTCCGCGTAGTAGACCTGACTGGATGAGCCAGGAGACCTGGTCCGCCGTCCTGCGCCGCAGAACCTTAAAAAAGAGAATGGTCTAAGCACTGAGGATGATAGGAGGCACTACCGTGAGCTGCACAGAACTGTCAAAAAACTCTGCCGTAAGGACAAGGATGCAGAAGTGGACAGAGTGTGTCAGGAGATCGTAGAGTCATCCAACAGAGCACACACAAAAGACATGTTCTGTAAAGTCAAGTCACTGACAAAAGACATTAAGATCAAGAGCTGGACATTGGAGGATGATACAGGAGCTATCATCACAGATCGATACAAGGTGCTAGAACGATGGAGGAAATACTGCCGAGGTCTGTACGCGGCAACGGAGGATACAGAAGAACTGAGAACGAGTGAATGCGGCGTGAGGGAGCCGGACATTCTTCTCGCGGAGATAAAGTGGGCCATAGCAAGACTGAACACAAAACTAACGGTGGTGATAGAGTCACAGCCCAAATGCTCAAGAACCTAGGCCCAGAGGGCACGCGCATGCTCCACTTGATTTTCCAGAGGGTCTGGAGTACTGGACGATGGCCGGATGACTGGTCTGAGTCTATACTTGTCCCTCTGCTCAAAAAGGGTTCAACCCGCAAATGTGAAAATTATAGGACTATATCATTGTTGTCACATGCTAGTAAGATTCTCTTGAGCATAATTAAGGCAAGACTAGAAAATTACATTGACCGGCATATCTCAGAAGAGCAGGCTGGTTTCGTCAAAAGAAAAGGCACACGTGAACAAATCCTGAACGAAAATCCGTCCGACAGCTGATTGAGAAGAGCAGAGAATTTAATGTGCCATTACTGATGTGTTTCATTGATTATGCAAAGGCGTTCGACTGCGTCAGCTGGAAGAGAATGTTCGAGGTAATAAGAGAGATGGGAGTTCCTGAACACTTGATACTCCTTGTGCAAAACCTGTACCTAGATGGCACATGTAGAGTCCGACTGGAAGATGCCACTTCGAGGCCTTTCAGCGCAAGAAGGGGAGTGCGACAGGGCTGCATCTTGTCACCGAAGCTTTTCAACCTTTACGGCGAGTATATCATGCGCAGAGTGTTGGAGGGCTGGACAAGGGGTGTCCGAATAACCGGGAGGAAGATTAGCAATCTCAGGTTCGCGGATGACACCACGATTTTGGGTGCAACCGAAAGCGAGCTGGCAGAGCTGCTTCGTAGGGTGGAAGTCGAGAGTGTGCAACTGGGACTCCACATAAACAGAAGCAAGACCAAACTAATGTTCATTGATCGTGCCAGGATCCTGCAGCGCACACACGAACTTTGTGATTTGGAGGCGGTTTCGGACTTCGTATACTTGGGCTCCATAATCAGTGATGATGGAAGCTGCGACAGGGAAGTAAGCCGCCGCAGCCAAATGGCAAAAGATGCTATGAGGCGGCTCGGCAAAATCTGGAGGAATCGTGGCATGAGCAAGAAGACCAAGGTCCGACTAGTCCAGTCCCTGGTTTTCTCAATATTCCTATTTCCTATATGCCGCTGAAACATGGACACTGAAGGCAAGATTGAGAAGCAGAATAGATACATTTGAAATGTGGTGCTGGCGAAAAATGCTGTGTGCCTTGGACGGCCCATCGCATAAACGCGTCAATTTTGCAAGAGCTTGGAATTCGAACTCGCCTGTCTACGATCTGCCTAAGGCGTATTCTGGTATCTTCGGACACATCTCCAGACGCGAGCCGGACAACTTGGAAAGACTTATCCCAGCGAGAAATGACCCATCGAATCGACATCAAATTGACGTCGAAAACGTATATCGAAAAGTAATTGAAATATTCATCGATCTCGATGGAAATGTGGTATCACTTTCGATGACTTTTCAATTCAGAATAAATCGATTTCGACTCGATATTGATTACTATTTCCTCACTGCAGCTATTATTAGAAACCATAAAACATGATCTTTTTCTTGTATTATACATTAAAATAAATAAATATATTCACATTCCACTACTTATGTGTTTAATAGTATATCGAAAATATATCAAAAATTATCTATTTATTTCTCCCCAATATCTTTATTAGAAGAGCACAAAACTTACAATAGAAATAATTTTTACAATTAATTTATTTATCTAGGTAGAATTGCACATATATGCACATTTATTATTACAAAAATATATTACTTAAGTCTAGATAGAGTTGCATATATATGTATTTATTATCAAAAACATATATTATTTAAGTCGCTAGATAGAGTTGTACATATATGTATTTATAATCGCAAATATACACTCGTACAAAAAAATAGGGAACACTTCATGAACTCTAAAAATTAGGCTATTTTCAAACTGCTGTAAGTCGGCGAAAAATTATCGCAAAAAAAAATTTAAAAAAGTATTTTGAAGCTTGAAGTTTCAACTTTAACGCACTTTCGGTGAATTTTTAAATTTTTTTTATTTTCTCTGTTGTACGCCTTAAAAAAGAACACATTGTTTTGTTCCTTAAAATTAACTTATGTTTGACTACTTGAAACTTAATTAAAAAATTTTTTGTCAAAAAATTCAATTAACGTTTCATAAACTACATAATTTTACCTACAAAATGCTTTTTTTTTAATTTTCCTACGATTTTTTTTGACCGATTTACACGACTTTGAAGCAAACCCTGTATTTTTAGAAAAAATGACGTAACTCGATGAAAAATCATCGTAGAACAAACAAAAAAAAAGCATTTTAAAGCTCAAAATGTCAGCTTTAACGTGGTATCGGTGACTGTAAAAAATTTTTCTGTC
The DNA here is from genome assembly GCA_030770225.1 of Temnothorax unifasciatus. Taxonomy (NCBI): domain Eukaryota; kingdom Metazoa; phylum Arthropoda; class Insecta; order Hymenoptera; family Formicidae; genus Temnothorax; species Temnothorax unifasciatus. The sequence goes on along the minus strand of JASTWK010000926.1, from coordinate 1,907 downwards.
TTCCTTGTTTGGTGCTAAAATTAAAAATGTTCATTTATTCCTTAAAATTACACATTTTTAACACTCTGCAGTTTGATAAAAAAAATTTTTTCACAAAATTCAATACAAATACCACAAACTGTAACATTTTACCTACAAAATGCTTTTTTTAAAATCTTCCTACGATTTTTTTTGACCGATTTACACAATGTTGAAGTTAACCCTTTTTTTCTTGAAAAATGACATTTACCGCCGACATTAGCATTAACCAATGTGCACCACGTGGAGGTTGTCGGTCGGATTTTGCACATTGTGTGTGTGTGTGTGTGTGTGTGTGTGTGTGTGTGTGTGTGTGTGTGTGTGTGTGTGTGTGTGTGTGTGTGTGTGTGTGTGTGTGTCACAGCAGAGATAAGGACTCCGCAACTCGTCATTTCTGCAGTATTTAAATGACTCCAAACCCTCTCTGCTGTGTGTGTGTGTGTGTGTACGTGCGCGCGAGTGCCTTTAAAATTGTGTATTACCTCCTCTTTGATTAATTACTGCTTGCAATCGCTCTCGCATGTTTATGCATCTTTCAATTGCGCTTTGTGGAATTTCGCGCCAAATTTGCCTAAGCGCTTCTCCCAATTGGTTCAGATTGAACACATTTGGGACGAAATAGGACGACGATTAAGGCGTCGCGAGGAGCAGCCGTATAATCTGAACCAATTGGAGAAGCGCTTAGGCAAATTTGGTGCAAAATTCCACAAAGCGCAATTGAAAGATGCATAAACATGCGAGAGCGATTGCAAGCAGTAATTAATCAGAGAGGAGGTAATACACAATTTTAAAGGCACGCGCGCGCACGTACACACACACACACACAGCAGAGAGGGTTTGGAGTCATTTAAATACTGCAGAAATGACGAGCTGCGGAGTTCTTATCTCTGCTGTGACACACACACACACACACACACACACACACACACACACACACACACACACACACACACACACACACACACACACACACACACACACACACACACACAATGTGCAAAATCCGACCGACAACCTCCACGTGGTGCACATTGGTTAATGCTAATGTCGGCGGTAAATGTCATTTTTCAAGAAAAAAAGGGTTAACTTCAACATTGTGTAAATCGGTTAAAAAAAATCGTAGGAAGATTTTAAAAAAAGCATTTTGTAGGTAAAATGTTACAGTTTGTGGTGTTTGTATTGAATTTTGTGAAAAAATTTTTTTATTAAACTGCAGAGTGTTAAAAATGTGTAATTTTAAGGAATAAATCAACATTTTTAATTTTAGCACCAAACAAGGAAAACAGAAAAATTTTTTACAGTCACCGATACCACGTTAAAGCTGACATTTTGAGCTTTAAAATGCTTTTTTTTTGTTTGTCCTACGATGATTTTTCATCGAGTTACGTCATTTTTCTAAAAAATACAGGGTTTGCTTCAAAGTCGTGTAAATCGGTCAAAAAAAATCGTAGGAAAATTAAAAAAAAAGCATTTTGTAGGTAAAATTATGTAGTTTATGAAACGCTAATTGAATTTTTTGAAAAAAAATTTTTTAATTAAGTTTCAAGTAGTCAAACATAAGTTAATTTTAAGGAACAAAACAATGTGTTCTTTTTTAAGGCGTACAACAGAGAAAATAAAAAAAATTTAAAAATTCACCGAAAGTGCGTTAAAGTTGAAACTTCAAGCTTCAAAATGCTTTTTTAAATTTTTTTAGCGATAATTTTTCGCCGACTTACAGCAGTTTGAAAATAGCCTAATTTTTAGAGTTCATGAAGTGTTCCCTATTTTTTTTGTACGAGTGTATATTATTTAAGTCTAGATAGAGAATATATATGCACATAATGTATATTTATTATCACAAAAAAACAGATTTGACAGATTGACTTAGTGCAATTAACATAGATTGA